>CAMOHE010052935.1:3129-17257 GCA_946598075.1 Artocarpus hirsutus | reverse complement strand
CTTACGATGTATAGCTTGATATATTTATTCAATGAAAACAATGAATCTTAACTGGTGGAACATGCACACACTTGAAGTTCCTGCATTTGATTTTTTTTTTTTTTTTTACTTTGTTTTCTATGATGAACTTGGTTTTATATCTCAATCTACATGACAACCTCTACCAACAAAACAAATATTTTGGCAAGAATTTTGTCTCTGCTCTACAAAAAAGAAAAACTGAAGACCCTGCGATCAACGTGGGCTATGAAAACCACTGAGCTAGCTTCTAATCACGAGCCATTTTTGGTACTTTGATGCCAAATCCAGGCTGTGCCCTCTCAACTATGCTCAGAAAAGTGTCAAACAGTAATTAGCATGGAAACAACAAACCAAATTTAACACGCGCTAAATCAGTAGTTAACTAAATGCAGACATTAGGACTTGCGTTGGAGCAAGTTTTCCAAGGTTGTTGAGCTCCTTGCCAGTGTCCTCGTCCATTACTTTCTCCGAAATCTCGATTATGTAAAACTTGTCCCTCGTAGTTGGCAGACCCCTTTCTACCAGTAGGTCTAAATCTCTCTGATTGAGCTTTCTCCCGTTTATATAAACGCCAGTGTTTCCAGCACCACAGTTTGTTGGCGTTGGATAATTGAATTCTTCAATAAATGGCTGAAGGGCTATTTACAAAACAATATTATGTTCTAGTCTATTTATTTTCATTCGTAATTAATAATGCCCTAATTTTCTAGAGATTTAAGAAATTTTGACGAAAGGCTATGCCCAATCCAATCATTCAATCCAAATCTAATCCAATAGATATTAGATTGGATTGGATGGTAGCAAAACATTAGATTGAATTGGTTAAATTTCAATGAAATTTTATTGGATTGGATTGGATTGAATAATGGATGATTAAAAAAGCGGGTTTCGATCCAATGCCCACCTCTAGTCTTTATGCTCTTTGAAAGTTGTATGTTTTAAAGTTTCTCGTAGAAATAATAAGATTGAGGAACAATGCCACAATATAACATTTCTCTAATTGATGCTCAAATGGGTGTCTAGACGTAGACTTAGGTTTGGGCTACTCATAGTCTTTATGCTTGGGCTCAAAGATGCAAATTTTCAACGAAATTTTGAAAATTTCAGTTGAATACTTGTTTTTAGGTTTCTTAAATATTTTTTCACTATAAAATTGGTTTCGATGGAGTATCGAAAAAATATTGTAAATATTGGTTAAAATGTCGATATCGAAAAAACCGTAGTGTAATTTGTGCAAAATTTGGGTGGGTGTCGAAGAAATTTTGGCAAAATTTTAGCTTTTTTTTTTTTTTTTTTCCTTTAAGTGATTTAACAATACTTTATATTCTAAATCATTAAATATTTTGTGAAGATGTCAATTGGGTTGGTTTGGGTTGCCCAACAAGCATGATGGTACAGCATGAAAAATTTCAGACTGAGCACGACACGACATGAGATTAGATTGGGCCACGCTAAGCGTGACATGAGGTGATGGATCATGCTGGGTTCATAATTTACACATGTGGGTCGGGCATAATAGGACATGGTAAAAAGCATCAGCACGACATGGCACGACACGCCCATTGAACACGATGGGCCGACACGATGAATGTCTTATTTTTATTTTTAATTATGTAGTTTTAATGGTAATACTACAAATTTCTCAATAATTAAAAAATTTAAAATCCCCATAAATATAATTAATTAATTTCACCTTCAAAAATACCAATTGATTTACATTAGTGTTATTTATTGATTTATTTATTTATTTTAGAATCTCAATAGTCAACAAAATATGTATAACATAATATGCAAACCAACCATTTCTAACCTTAGTTACTTTTGACAACTTTATGTTTTAGCTTAACAAGTTGAAATACTATACTTTCTTTTTTATTTTTTTCATTTTAAGTAAAATGTTGGGTGTGAGGCTTGAGTATTGGATTCATAGTGGCATCAATTTTTTTTTTATTTGGTAATAAGATTTGAAGTTTATTTTTTATTTTTATTTGAATAATATTATAACTTGAAAAGTATTAAAAATAATAATTTAAAACTTGATGGGCAGACCTAATGGCTTATTATACTCAGCACAATAAAAAGCATCAGCACGAGATGAGCCTAGGCCTATGGGTTGGGCCAGGCATATATTTTTTTAATTTTAGGCTGGCATGAGCATGTCACGAAGCTTTGATGGGCCAGGCTGGGCACAACATGAAGCACGCTTGGACCCAACCGATTATGGGTCGGACTGGCACGACACTACATGATTGACATCTCTATATATTTTGTCATGTAAGTTACTTTGTGGTAACCTATATGTGACATGTTCATAATTATATTTAACACTATTTAGATAACATGTCATGACACAAATATTATTTGAATCAAGAGAGAATTTCGATTATGTTTAAGCGTCATGGAACTTTCTTTTGGTATTTACAAATCTAATATGTATATATATATATATATATATATTTATATATTTGTAAATCATGCATATTTGTGTTTATTTTTAATGTTTCTTGTATCTTATTGAGTGTTTGACAATCTTGATTTAAAATGCTATAGATATGAGATCTTTATGTAACTCATTTTTGCTTTATAATGTAGCACGTGAGAGTCTAACATTATTTGAGTTCAAACCATTAGTTTGAATCAAGTTTTCCAAACGCCCTATTAAAGTACTAGAGTTATACACAATGTAAATTTCTATAATTTTTGTTAAAATTTCTCTTGATATTTACATTTTTCTTGAAATTTCGGTAAACTTAAAATACCGGTATCTCAATATCGATGTTTTCATCCTTGGCTTGGGCTACGGTTGTTGGCCATCAAAGATAAATGAGCCTGTATGCTATATCACTTTTGAAGTTTAATCATCCACTTGTATCAATGTGAAAATTAAGTTTAAATTTACTACAAAAGCCATATATTTAATTCCCAACTCTATAAAAGTTGCTAATTAATAGGGTGTTTGGGAGAGTGGTTTGAGTTCTAAAGTTTAAGCCACAAATAACGTAAAACTTTCATGTGCTATGGTGTGAAATACAAGTATGCAACAGTGTAAAGCTCTTACATATTATGGTGTACAGTTTAAACTCTAGAGTTGAAACCCTTCACCCACACACCCTCTAATTCATCGGCTATTCTAGGTTTATTGTGTACCCTCAGTTTTCTTATCCGAGAGTAGAGTTTTTGAACCATTTTTGAAAAAAAAGAAAAGGAAAGGAAATGAAAAAATAAGAGAAGCAAAGAAATTATTTTTGGTTGAGACTAGTTCAAACCTAAGAAAAATTCTGTGCTGGCCACTTCTCTTCAACTGAGGGTGCACCAAATTGCTATTGCTTGAACGGTACACGTGCAGGTACATAATTAGAGGAAGCATTGGAAAAGGAAATCATTTGTTTTTGTTTTTGTTTTTGTTTTTTATTTTCGTTTTCATTTTTTAAAGCATCAAGTTGCAAAATGAACTTTGACCAGAATGAAATTAGGGAGGGTGGTCTTCCATGCACGCCAAACGTTCTTTTCCATAATCTTGCTCCCTTACAGTTCATTTTGTTCAAAATTCCCAGCTTTTTTTTGTTCCTGTATTTCGATGTTTTCTACAAAGAATGTTTTGAACCTTTTCTTTTTTTTTTTTTTTCTTTTTTCTTTTTTTTTTTATCTTAGATTGTGCATCAAATCTTCTATTAGAATTCGTATTTAGTTGGGTCCCAACCCTTTGCTTGTTGCTGAAGTAATCAAATCTCAGAGCTCTCAAACGTTACAAGTTAATTGACTTATTTTAGTCCAAACAAAAAACAACAAATTTCACTTATTTTATTTGCACCATCAAGATTCTTTCTCTCGTTATTCTTTTTCTCTCTGCGGTCTTCTTAGGAAATTGAGGCTATTTTAAGTTAAAGCCAATAATACATATATTTTTTCTTGAAAGTTTAGGCCAATAATTCTTTATTTGATATTTTTATAGTGGGGGCATGAAAACAAAATACCTTAGGGGTATTTGAACTTTAAATCTATATCATGTTTTTATAGGATAAGACTATATCTGGTTGTGTCATGTTATTTTTGTATAATTCAACATCTTAATAGCATATAATGTTCAAAAGCATATCTATTGCCGTACTGTAAAATGCTCTTTATTTACTTGGTATCTATGTTTAAATATTAGCTTCGATACTGTACCTACAATTCCCATCACATATAAAACGATAGTTTTCAAACTGGTTGCCTTCTACCAAGAGTGCCATTTCTTGCAAAGACATCCTTACTTGCAATCACGGTTTCAACTATTTTTGCTACGATATTTTCTTTCACAAAATTTAAAGTAAAAACAGTTCCAATTGCTTTCTCAAATAGAGTACAAAGTTTTTAAAAAAAAGAAATTAAATTGAGAAAAGTATTTTTTTAAGAGAATATAGTCATGAAAGAACTAAGATATATAAAACAAAAAAGAGTTAATTACATAATTATACCTTATAGTTTTAATTATTTTTTAATAAATCTATTTGTTTTGAGAACATATAAAGGTATCATTTGAATTTAAAAAACTTGTTTCAATGTCATCCCTCGCACATTTTTTGGTCAAAAAATATGAAAATAAAACAAACATAGCCTTAATTAGACTAAGTTTATATTTAAAATATATTTTTCTTGAGAAAATTTTTGAAAAATATTTTAATATTTAAAAAGTCATAAAACTTTAAAACTTTTTCTTGAAATTTGATATTCTGTTTTAAGAGTCTTTATTTTTTTATTTCCATGAGATATTTTTTATAACTAATTTGTTTTGCCTAATTTTTTTATTTATAAAGATAAAATTAAAATAAATTTTAAAATTTAAAAGATACTTTTATATTTTTTAAAAACAACGAAAAAATTAAAAAAATAATTAAAACCAAAAAATATAATTATTTAATTAACCTAAACAAAAATTAAATTGAAAAATGAAAATAAAAAAGAGCACAGCTTATGGCTACTGCAACACTAAGCCTTCCAATGAAGCTCTGCTGCTGGTTTCCAACGAGAGTAAAGCTTTTCTTTAGTTCCTGCTTCCTTTTTTCGCTAAAAAAAGAGTATAGCTTAGTTAGCGGTGAAGGTGAAAGTAGTCTCACTGATGTCTGATTTTATAATTAATTAATTTTTGGTACAAAACAGAGAGGGCAAAATGTCGAGAAAATGGTAGATACGTGCACATCATCATTGTCATATCCCACCGCATCATACACATGCAAATTTCTTAAGGCCGTTCGATGCAATGGCTTCCAAAATCATGTGTCAGTCTCGGACCTAACCTTGTTAAAAAATATTAATAATAATTAATGCAACACTACTAGTACTTTGTACCATAGCATGCTACTCTTCATTTCTTACTTTTCTGCAAATAAATATTTGCAAGCATCAGAGGCACAAAAAAAAAAAAAAAAAAAAAAAAAAAAAAACTGAAAAAGAACTTCCTTAACTTTCTCTGGGTTTGATATTTGAACTTTGAAGGAGACATCGCAACTCTTTTTTTTTTAATGCTTTATGCAACCGAAAGTTTATTCTCCACTTTGTATTGAGCAAGTTTGTAGTTTCTGAGAATATAGTAGGCATTATGGAGAAGAGGAAGAAGGACCATAAGATAGCTTGCGGTTCCAGCCAAGAACCAGAGACAAATGACCTATTGGTACGAAAAATCTTCTTGTTTTCCACGGTTTTGAAATGGGGTTTTTTTTTTTCGTTCTGTCATTTTATTTATCTTATCTTCTGCAACAGCTTTTCTTTTTTGATGGGTTTAATCTGCAAAATGATGGGTCTTCACCAAATCCTTTTTTCTTTTGGGTCTTTTGTTCTTCTTTTGTCACATGCATTCGTATCCTATTTAAGTTTATTTGGCCCGAAAAGGCTATCAACGTTTGTTTTGTCCTCTAAGGCCTGCGTTATCTTTTTTAGCTTTTGTGTCTCTAATGCGATTTTCAATGGTTGCAAGTCCTATATCAGTTAGTGATCGTTAAATGAAACACTGTGATTTTTTTTTTTTTCCCATAATGCAAGGAACTAATAAAGTTGACATATTTTTCTTTAACTTTGGGGAAAGCAAGTGTTCTATGATTTCACTTTTAACTGTTGACTGTCATCTGAAATTGCATAAACAGAATAAAGATGACCAAAAGGCACAAAATGTGGTATTGATTGGGAAGAACATGAAACCTAGTAGCCCTTCAAACAACAATACAGCATCAGAAAAAAAGGAAAAACCACCAGTTGCTCAGTGGCCATATGCACCTCAAAATGCTGCTGATCAGTCCCCATTGACATCCAAACGCCCCTTTCAAACTCAAATTACACCCTCACCCTCACCTATCATTATAAGCCAATGGCATTTTCCCAATCAGCTCCAGCCACAGAACAATCCAGTCCAGCAGGGCCATATCCCATTAAATTATGCACAACCAGTACCACCCTTTTGGCTGCCTCAACAACCCGGTCACCCCATGCCTGGAATGAATGCACCTGCAACATTTCCACCATTGATTCCCTTTGGAACGACTGAAGTTACTTGGCAAGCCCCTGCTGTTGGAGGAGCCACTGCATCAACAGGTCAACCTCTAGTTCCCAATTTCTGTTACCCCTTCGGATACTCATTCCCGGGCCTTCCAGGTAATCTTGAAAATGTAGTCATGTCTGTGCAATGCAATAATACATAGATATGATTTGATTATGCTTTATTAACTATCTTCGGATCATGTTTATTCTTCAAATTTGAAGAAAGTTTCCTGCTAACACATTATGATTTCTTAGTTAGTCTTTATTTTTCTTCATCGTCGTAAAAATGCATGTGTTTCGAGTCAATTGAGAAGTTACTTTTCATGTTAACAGGTCCTTGTGATCCGTTAGCTTGGTGGGATCCAGCACAACAGTCTCAGCCTATTTGCACATACTCTTTTCCTGGAGGATATAGCTATTTTTCGTCAACACCTTCATCAATCCCAAGTTGTTCCACATCCTCTGGACAAGTATTTCAAAGAGGGATCATCAGGCCATCAGCAAAACTTTCTCAGAAGCACCAGCAACTTTGGGAGGCACAAGTATGAACTCTCTTCTTTAACTTCTGTTTTATGTTTGTATTGACTTCATTACCTAGAAAATCTGCAAGTATAAATAAGTGAGTTTTCTGGTTCTGAGCTCTTAGTCAGCGGAGAATGTTCAGCTATGGAATGTGATTAATCATTTGCAATCAGAACTAGCTGATTACAAGAGCCGGTTATCGAAGCTTGAAGCAGAAGTTTCCTCTTTCAAACCGAAAGCGGAAGAGCCCACTGCTCAAGTTGCCGCGACTGCTTTAGCTGGTCAGCCACCCAAGAGAGGAAGACCAAAGAGGTCAGTTGATGCTCTAGGTTCTCCAGATGAGTTGCATCCCCAAGCTCGAGGCAGGAAACCAGCCACATCAAAGGTTCAATCTGAGGCTAAATCACATGTTTTTGAGAAGGTTGTTCTAAACAAGGTAGTAGATAAAGAAAAAACATGCCACTCCGCTGCTACCACAGAGCAAGGAAACAGTGAGAATACATCAAGCCATGTCGCACATGCCAGTGGCTATGTGGAGATGAATGGAAGCAATGTGATAATGCCTGTATTCCACAATCAAGCTCATCTCCAAATGTGTGGAATCGGATTTGCACCCTCTTCGGAAACTAAGAGTACTGATTATAAGGCTACCGTCTCAAAAACCGCCCGCTCAAACCTTTCTCAGCAAGCCACAGAAAAGAACACCAAGAGCAGCTCTGCTTTTTATGCGGGCGGGACTGGTATGGGCAATATGGGGTGGCATGTTGCTGTTACTTCTAAAGAGTCTGGGAGAAATGTGTTGAGTAAAAGCTCACAAGGCTTCTACAGCAATGGTAGTGTCATCGGAGAAGGAGGAAAGCTTATTCCTGGATGGAGTTTTGTCAACGAAGAGGACGCTTCGGAAGAACTTGAAGATGCTGTGTTAGGATCAGCCAAGGATGAAGATGATGAAATGCAAGAAGATGCCAGCTCAGGAGAGGAAGATATTGCCCGACCGAAGGACGATGGTGCCTACAACATAGATGGTACGCTAGGAACCAACGCCAAAGGTCTCCCTCCACTTAATAACTGGTGATACAATCTCATTTCTCTTAAATTGCACTCTCTAGAAGAAGAAGAAGAAGAATTATGATGTGGGAATAATGAACAAGTCTGCTCATTTGGGTACATTTCACAGAGAATGGTTGGCCCAAAATTTTGTGGAGAGCAGTATTTTTCTTAACTTGGTGGATGCACAAAACATTTAAAAATCATTATTATAAAAGATGACCTATACGGATGCACAAAAATGTGTAAATTGTATCCTAGTTTTGTCTCAACTATCTAATCATCTAATAATCATTATTATCAGTGATAAGTTAGGCACAGGGCAGACATTGGGTCAGGAGGAGAATGTGGCCACATTGTATTTATGTTTTATTAGCAGGACCAAAAATTTCTTTCATTTTGCCCCATTTCATTTATGCCCCGGACAAGAATTTTCTTCCACTCTTCTCCCATTGTCCCCAAAAATTTTGTAATGATGAAATTATGTGATATTTGTTAAAAATATTTCAAATGTGCGCGTGGGTGGTGAAAATTTTAACTATATTTTAGCTTCTATTGAAAATCCGAAGAAATGAGTGTCCAAATAATACTACCTTGTTTAAGATTTTCTGATGCGGTGATGCCTTAAAAAAAAAAAAGAAAAGAAAGAAAATTCTAATTTTGCCACTTCTTAGGTGCATAGTATAGAAGGACCTCGATAAATTGAGAACATGTTAAATTACTAACTCGATAAACTTATAAGATGATATATTATGGAGAAGAAAAAGAAAAACTTGAAGTTTCTCTTATGACGCATTTACTGCACAAATTAATAATTTTACTAATACGAAACTATAATTCGAGTTTTGTCTGGTTAAATGTTTATAAAATAGAATAATGAAGTATATTAAACGAGGTAATGTTGTGCACTTAAAAAAATATAAAATAATTCTAAGAAAAAGTACATTAATGAATTTTACTTGCTTAGATTAAATACATAAAATCTACTTTAGTTTGTAAGACGTAATATTTGATTTGCTTAATCACAACAGGGTGTTGGTACAATATTTGGAAAAAAGTAACAAATATCTTCATAAATTAATTATTTATTAATTTATCAGTTAATTAATATACGTTTAATTCATAAATTTTTCTTGGCTCGAAAGTATTAGTTTATGTAATATTTGGTATATGGTATTATATAATAATACACTAAGATAATGTTTGATGTGATTATTGTATTGTATGATATATTAATATGATCTATGTTGTATTATAAAATACGACCTATTTTAGGTGTATTGTATTATATTATATAATACTATATTGAGTCTATAGTTCTTGTTAGGGTTAGGCCAGTACAAAATTGGGTCAAAACTTAAAATTTTTTAAAATTTGAGAGCAAATTTATATTTACTAAAATTGCATTTTAGCCTTCAACTTTTTAAAAATTTTATTTTGATCCCATATTTTTTTAAAAAAATATATTTTGCTCTATATTTTTCTTAAAATTTATTTTTTGACCCCTTAATTTTGATAAAATAATATTTTGACCTCAAAATTTTTGAAAATTACATTTGACCTCTCAAACTTAAAAATTACATTTTGACGCTTTATGCAATATGTCATGCACCAAATGCCGTATTATATTATGATAATATAACACAATACAATACAATTTAATACATTTTATGCAATATAATACAATATGATCTACTAATACCAAATATAACGAGGTATACTATAACTACTTACCATAGAGTAATTTGCTCCACGTCCATGAAACTATAAAGGGTCATAATTAAGGGGGTGACGACCTTGAATTCTACTTTGTTACCTATCATATTCTTTTTTGGTTTTTTCCATTGTTTGTTTAGGTTGTAATATAAGGGCAACAAAGATGGTCTCCTTACATCCGGTTTTAGCGTATTTATCTCCTCCATTTGTTATTGCAAATGGTGAGGAAAAGTTTGGCTAGACTTAGTCTATGCCGTGTTGTTTGCGCCCTATTGAGAGAGGTTTGATTTTGGTCAACTGATTTAATCTATCGACTATTGTAATATCTTGCACGAGCATTGTTGAGCTCCAATTTTTGTGTCAAGCAAGCCTTTTTCTCTTTATGTCTCGACACTTGAATTTGGGGGAGAATGTGGGAAATGTAAGATTTTTGAAAACTTTTTGTAGTAAATTTTTTGTTTTAAAAATATTTGTATTAAATAGTAGTAAAAAGAAAATTCATTGATAATTTTTTTTTTTACTTATAGTAAATAGATAAGTAAAAAATATTTTTACAAAGTAAATTTTCTATTTACTACAAATATTTTTGAACCTTGTTATTTGCTTTAATAAGTTTTGAAAAAGTGAGAATTATTCTCTAAAGATGGGTCATGTACGACAAAGTTTGTAATCTCTTTTTATGAATGAATTTTTTTTTTCAATAATAAAAAAAACTATGGAGGGTAGACCAATGTGCTTACATTATTGAATGGCTTTTTTTTTCTTAAAAGAATTTGCAAGGAGAACGAAAGAAATAGTAGATTTTTAAAAACTCTTTGAAGTAAATAAAAGATTTTGAAAATATTTATAGTAAATAACAGATTTATGATGTAAATAATATTATTTACTATGTAAATAAAAAATTATTTACACTGTAAACAAGAGATAAATAAATTATTTACATCTTAAATCTATTTATTACGTAAATAAGAATTATTTGTATACTAAATAAAAGGTAAATAAATTATTGGTTAATTTCATAATTACACCTCCTAATATATATTATTTTTTAATTTGTCCCTATGTTTTTAGAAACTATAAAAATATCCTTTGAATTTAGAAGTCTTGTTTCAATTTTATAATTCGCAGACTTTTTCGACTAAAAACATAAAGACAATATAAAAAATACCCTTAATTAAACCTAATTTGCTTATAAAATATATGTTTCTTCTTGACAAGAATTTTAAAAATATATATTTTAAAGTTTAAAAGGTCATAGACTTAAGATCATTTTTTTAAAAATGTTATGTCTTGTTTTTGGATTTTTTATCTTTTTAAAGATAAAATATTTCTCATAATTATTTAAAGGTAGTCATGTTGCTTTGTACAAGTTTTTCTATTCATAGAGATAAAATTGAAATAAGTTTTTAAAATTCAAAAGATATTTCTAAAAATAGAGAATCAAATTAATAAATAGTCAAAATTAAAAGGTACAATATACAATTAACTTAATAAATTATTTACACCATAAGTTATACTATTCACTATAAATATTTTTTAAAATTTGCTATTTATTAGGATTAGTTTTTAAAAAAATGATATTTGCTACAAATTTTAGAGCTTTGCATAACTTAGTTGATAAATAAGAAGGGAGAAAGAGGGAAATAGCACAGTTAAAAGAGGGAATAAAAATTAATGACACAAGTTTTGGAGATAAAAGATTATAGCAAATTTTGCAACAATTTTTTAAAACCTAAAAATACCCCTACCTCATGTTCTCTCCCGATGTCCCTCATTTTCAATCTTCCTCAACCCTTATCTTCTCTTCCAATCTCCCTCATCTTTGATCTCGCTTCTTTCTCGAGTAACCCAGAAGTGATTGAAGCTCCTTCATTGCTTCTGCTACGAGTTTGTTGAAGGAAGCCATTTCCCTCATGAGCAAGAGTTCTCGGTGTCTTCTACATCTTCTTCGGTGACGAGTGAGAGATCGCAATCTCAAGTTCATCTGTACGATGATAGCTCCATTGAGTTCTAAAGGTCAGATAGTTAGAGAGAGAAAGAGAGAGCAGACATTCGTCATTTTAAGAGACGTGTGAAGATCCATCAAAAGGAGATTAAAAGGTGATGCCCATCATCGTCGCTAGAATCGAATCCGCGTGGAGATTGATCGTTGTATGGCGATTTGCACGACTCTAGTAAGACGTGCCCAAAGGAGATTAATAGGTGACACTCGTCATCGTCACTAGAGCCAGATTTGTGTGGAGATCGGTCAAGAAAAGCATGGAGATCTATGCGACTGGTAAATATCACATTTACATAATAATGATCTATTTACCTACATAGCAGGTTCCTCTTTTCTGCCATTAAATGAATCATTTATTAATAATATTCAATTTGTTTGACTAAATTTTACAAAAAAACATGTAAATATCATATTTACACGGTTAATATTTTGTTTACTAACATAAGATGATCTATTTTTTTAGTTGTGAAAGAGTCATTTACTATGTAAACGTAACATTTACTAAGATTGGTAGTAGCCCTCGATGACAGCGACACAGACAATCAGAGAGGCAAAGAAGCTACCTGTTTGCTGTTGTTGTAAATGTATGTTGCAATCTCATCATCAGCAGTGAGAAAGAAAACAGAAAGGAGGGAGAGAGAAGGAAGAATTAGTTTAGAGATTATGAGAAAAAAAATTATTCAAATTGCTATTTTTTCTATTTTGAAGATTATAATATTTCCTTTCATAAGTTTTTAGAAAGTGGGAATTGCACCATGAGTGATATGTATCTCGTTACTAGGCCACCCTGGACCCAAAAAGCAATGGCCCAAGAAGATTTATAACTTTACCAGACAGTATATAAAATTCCATTCAATGTGTGAAAGCTCCTATCAAGTTAAGTATGCGACAATGTGCTCTAAGTACCTTAGGAGAACAATAAAGTATGCTTACTAGGCATGTCACAAGCCATATGTTGTATTTGCTTAAGCTTGGTTATAATGATCGTAAGAGAAGAAAAAGGAACAAAAAAAAAGGTGGGGTTTATTATTTGAAACTGATCAAAGATCCTAATACTAAATATTGGTGGTTAAAATCAACAAAAAAAAAAGCTCATACTTTTGCATGTATTTTAGGTTGCATTCTGAAGTCTTGTTATTTATTTATACTCTTTTGAGTTAAAAATTAAGCTTAAAACTTTCACAAAATTCTGTATGTTTGAAATCCAACTCTCCTGAAGTAACATTCTTCTAAATCACCCTTCTTTTTTCAAATGAGTTATGTTGGCCATTAGCATGGATACACAAGGCATGGTTTTAAAAGTTACGTTTTCAATAGGTGCTGTTATTATTAGACGTTTGATATAAATCTGACGATTATAAAAAATAAATAATTGACTAAAAAATTTATGATAATTAATGAGGTTGAATTTTATCACGCCATATCACCAATTGTTGTTAAAATATTTTAAAAAGCCAACCATTGAAAACATAATTATTAAATATGCTATACATAATATGAGGTTGAGACCACACTTGTCTATAAAATTTAAATTAAAAACTAAAGATTTGAATTGAAAACACTATACTAAATTAAAATCCTGGGTAATGAGGTTGGAACTTCACCTGTCTATTTACGTACAGATATATATGTAAATGTTATGACATTTTAATAGTTTATGTTCAATTCTTTGTATTGGATATTTGAAGTTTTTTCAATCAATTCGTATATTATTTTTCTTATCTATATTTGGATAATTTTCTTAAAAATATCAAAGTAGTTAAAAAATACAAAAATTAGCAACTAATCCTGGGATCAGGAAAATATGAGCGTCAATGGACGAGAAAGATTAAGCAGGAGGGTTGGCATGATACTGCATCACACGACATGATATGTAAGCGTCAAGTTAATTAAGGAAATACCACTTCTATAAATTTTGAATAGAAAAATTTCTTTTTTTATAACTATATGAAAAACGCCATTTTAGCTTCTAAAGTACCAACCATAACCTAATTTTAATTTTTTTATATCTTTTGGATCAGGAAAATGAGCATTAATGGATGAGAAAGATTAAGCAGGAGGGTTGGCATGATACTGCATCACACGACATGATATGTAAGCGTCAAGTTAATTAAGGAAATACCACTTCTATAAATTTTGAATAGAAAAATTTCTTTTTTTATAACTATATGAAAAACGCCATTTTAGCTTCTAAAGTACCAACCATAACCTAATTTTAATTTTTTTATATCTTTTGGATCAGGAAAATGAGCATTAATGGATGAGAAAGATTAAGCAGGAGGGTTGGCATGATACTGCATCACACGACAT
>CAMOHE010052934.1:17541-59088 GCA_946598075.1 Artocarpus hirsutus | reverse complement strand
GTACCAATTGAGTCAATTGGTACTCGAGATGGAAATAAGAACCTCTTAAGGGAGGTTTGAGGTTCGAACCCGAGGGACGCGAAAGAAAACCCTGAGGGGCCAAAGGGCCCCATAGGGGACAGTACGGATGCGTGGGCGGCACGGGGATGGTCTACCAATAAGAGCCATAAGTCCAAAGGTCCCACAAGGTGGGTCCTCTGGAGGCTTGAGAGAGTACACCCGGGCCGGACACCATAACCATAATAGTATCTACCCTCTGTAGCACCAAGCACCCAAAACAGGTTCTATTGGTTACCTGTAGAACTACCTACTACATGAAGAAACTTTTAATGAGCTTTCGCTTAGGAAGTTCAAACGTAAACTCATAAATCATTTTAACATGCTTTAAAAAATTTTCTCATAAAAACCTTTCTCTTAAAACATTTTTCATGAACAGTTCTAAAAAAGTTTTTCATAAATGTTTTTTATAAAACATTTTTTGAACGTTTTTCATAAAACATCATTTATAAACATTTTCTTGTAAACATGAAAATGTTTTTCATAAACACTTAACATAAAACATTCATCAGAATGTTTTTTATAACATGAAAATATTTCACAACAAGGAAAACAAGCACCATCAAAATATATGTTTCCATTTATGCTCAATTATGAACTTTTAATTATGAGCATTTTATAAACATTCTTTTCTTACTTAAGCTTTCTATCTTTATTCCTTAACTTTCATTATCTTGTAAACTTTATTGTTCGTATCAATATCATTAATCATGAGATCATAAACATAATGCTTCCCTTGTAGAAGACTTGAGACTATCGAACACTAAAGTCATGTACCTCACATCAAGGAGGTCAAACTTTAACTTTCTTTAGGTACCTCACATCAAGGAGGCTGGTATGACATTTTCTTTTTTAACTTTACTTTACCTTCTTATTAACTTTAGTGAGCATATCAAATGCAATCACATCATATGCAAACACATTTGCAAATCATAATTGTTCTCTTTGAAACTTGTTACATAACAAATGCAACATAAAACTTATTACTTAAACTGTAAAACATTATGCATTAACAAAATGTAAAACATACTTTAAACATAATTATTGCAAATATATTAAAAACTTTTACTTAATCTTTAAAAACTTTATGCACATTAAATGTAATCATGCTTTACATATAATAGTTACAAATACATTACAAATCTCAATTTTAAACTTTAAAACTTTTTGCATAATAAATGCAAACATACTTTTAAATCAACTTATATAACAATTGCAAACACATTTGCAAACATATAAATAAACATTTGAAAATCATTTACTTCATGCTATAGGTGAGGCTTGAAACTTACCTAGACTAAGCTTTAGCATTCCTTATTCCATTCCTTTTCCTTTCACTAGTCGGCCTCTATGTCCTAATCATACAACACCCGACTAATTAGTTAACTTTTATCACCAATCTACTCGATTGATAACATAACTTAAACATTAAACATTCATTCCTTTTTTTCATCACTTGATATACTATAGGTTTACCCTTTCTTTTACTAAATTTTGTAACCCACCAAGTTACCTTGCCTTTTGCTTAATTATATAACCACTAGGTTACCATTCTTTCTACTTAGCTCTGTATCCCCTTGGGTTACCTCTTTCTTTACTTACTTTGTAACCTATCGAGTTACCTTTGTTCTTAGGCGTCCCTTAGCTAAATTTCCCATCTCATTGGTGGTTTCATTACCTTACGTATTAAGGAACAGTTTCTATCTAAGAAAATTTTGCTAATTCGAAGTGTTCGACTTCATTCTAACCATTTCCTCAAAAATAATGATTTTACCCTTATCAGGTTTTTTGTCAACATCGTAACTTTATAAAACTCATTGCTTAACTTTACCATTCCATTACCTACATATTACAAAAAAAATTCCCACTTAGAAACGTTTCCCAACATCGGGCGTTTCGAGTCTGTTTGACCTTTTTCATAAAATTACCATTTTGCCCTTATCGAGTCTTTTAAACTTTTGAAGTTTTAAAACATCATACATTTCTTTATATCTCATAATATTATGGAAAACAAAAACAACAGTTTTCCTTTCAATTAAATCTGTTTTGTCAAAACTTTACAGTTTTGACCCGTAATGCGAAAATCTTTACATTTTCGTCCTTAACATTTTTCTTTTATTCTTTCCTTAACTAAACTTTAAATCCTTTAAAACTTAGTATCTATAATTACTTACTACTTACAACAGTGTAGGAAACCAACGTTCTCTAATGATAACCCAGTTTTTACACAATTTTATAGTTTTGACCCGAAATATAAAAATATTTACATTTTTGCCCCCAGAACCAAAAACAATCACTTTATACCAAAACGGTCAGTTTTTTGCAAGGGATAAAACTTACAAAAACTCTTTGGTCAAATTCTAAACTTTTCATAACATTTCATTTCCTGAAATTTTGTGCTCAAAATTTTGTAAAATTCGTAACTCTTAAACCGAGCTGAATTTTAGAAAACTGTTTATGTTGTCCTAACAATTTTGGTACATTCTACAACTTTTGTGTTTTAACTTTCTTGAAATTTTAACATTAAAGTGGACTTTTTAACTGATTTTCAAATCTACTAAGCCTATGTAAAACTTTGTAATTTAGTCCTTTTGAAATTTTACAAAACTTCCTTCACAATAGTTGTTTCTCTCACAGTGTTGGTAAATCCTATGCCATGTTTAGAACATAAATTGGCCTATAATGCCCTCAAGATCTCATTCCTTTGAAACTAGTTAAACTTTGTATTAAATTGCAAAGTTTTATCAATTTTTCCATTTTTATGAAAAACCCCTACTTTCTTTCTTTCTATCATCATCAACATCATCATAAAGCATAAACCAATCATGCCATAATGTCCATTTATATACCTTAAACTAAAACATTTCATTAAACATTTGGTATGCATATAAATTTTAAGTATAAAGTTAAGAGATTTATCTAAACTTTGCTAACCTTTTTTACCCTTTTTTGCCAAGCTCAAAACTTTGTTATGTCTTCTCCACAAAACCATGACAAAACTCAATGAAGACCCATCCATAACTTTGAATAGAAATCACTAAAACCCTTAGAAGAGTTTGAAAATTTACCTCCAAATTTGTAAAATTTTGCGCTAAAACACTAGAGCTTGCTTTAAACATGATTTGGAGGCTTAGAAATCATCAATATTTGAGAGAGAAATGCTTAGGGAAGGGACGGTTTTGGAGAGCCAAAATGGAGGATTTTTTTTTTCTTATATCATGAAACCAAGGTATAAATACAACTTGATTTCTTTTTATTAAATTTGATGACTCACCTCTTTAATCATAATGAGGGGTAATTAGCAATTTGAGATTAGGCCACCTAATAGGTGTGGTAGCAAGTTTTCCACCATAAAGGTGGCACATAGGTGGGTCCCACACTAATTTTTACACAGTCCAAATGTATACTATTGGTAGTCTTTTTCATACAATTCATGAGGTCCCATATCCTTCTATTTTTATGTACGTCCACCACTTGATGTAATTCCTAGATTATTTAACTTTGTACAGTTTAAATTTATATTGACAGTATTTTTCTTATACTGTCGGTAGATTCTTTATACTGCTACATCATTTCTTATTCATACATATTCTCCAAACAGTATTACTCTTATACTGTTTTAACTTACACACTCTAATTTTTGTACTGTTTAACCTTAAACAGTCAAATTCTTACATTGTACTACTTTTGTAGTGTAATTTTCATGCTACATAACTTTATCGGTGTACTTCCTTACATTTTATTATTCTAATGTTGTATAACTTTTCATATTATTATACAGTATTTTTTGTTTTAACATTTGTTACAATACAATTTGTAACAATTAAGCTTTTTAGCTTATTTTTATATCATTCATTCTTTATTTAAAGCTATGACATGATTTTTTTCCTTAAAAATCTTATTTTTCGCTTTTATAGACTTTATTATATAAATTAGATTAAACAATAATCCTTAAATTATTATATTTTTACAATGCTTAAGTTGCACGGATGTTACACAAGTAGAAGATGTGTTCATGAAGGCAGTTTTCAATTCGACTTTTAGCTCCTTTAGACAAACTTAAAGTTCTAAATTTTGGTACTTTAAGTTTGAGGGTATGTTGAGAGAAAAAGAATGCATTGAATTACTGTGGTTGGGTTACTGACAATCTGTAAGAAAAACAATTAAAGTTAGTTAGACTTCAATTGGTTACTTGCAGTAGTCCAATTGATTATCTATGTTTTAGAAATTCTGTTATATAAAACATTATCAAGGATGTATGTTTAATCTTTATCATCAATACAACAAATCACAGAGAGATCATACAATTCAGAAACTCTTCCTTTGTTCATCATCTTCCCCTCTCTCTCGAATCTTCATTAAAGTTTTCTGCAAAACTTCAACAGGATAAAACAATAAAACATGGGGTGTTAACGTAGCTTTCGAGAGAGGGGAAAAAACAAAAGAAAAAAGAAGAAACATATGTTGATTTGTTTGGGCGCGGCGCGGAGTTTTTTTCCACCATAAAGCTTTTCTTTTTCTGAGGGATTTTTTTTTTTTGAATAAAATTTGTTAGGTTTTTGGCATTTTCAGTATCAATGAAATTACCCTTTCTGTAATCATCAGAAAAGATCGAATCTTCTTTCTATTCCAGAATAATGGTTTCCAAGAGGCGCGAAATTCTCTTCAACCCCAACGCAAAGGATTAGCATACTCGCACTCCCGCGTTCCAAACATTAATTTCTGCAATTCAATCCTCCCAGGCATTCTCTTTCACCTCCTCTTTTCTTCTCGTCTATGTCCGCTATCTTCTTATGTTCATATGTCTGTAAATTTCTGGAATTTTAATGGACTTAGGGTTTCAGTTCCCAATCCTGTATTTTTCAATTTATGTTTTTGTTCATGTCTTTCGTCCTTGCGATTCGTAATTTTTTTTTCCAAATTTTCTGTTTGTGTTAAAATTTCAGGGTCTAACCGCCCTTTTTGAAAAGCTTGTATTGGATACTGGTGAATTTATCCTTAAAGGAATCAATTGGGAGTTCCAGCGGCAAAAATCTTCAAAATTGCTTGGATGGCAATTTCAAAATGGAATCTAAAGATAGAAGCCTTGTTGCTGAACGTTTGTTTGAGGATCTAAGTCATAGGTTTGAAACCTTGTTCTCTGTTGTATGTGATGTTTCTGCAAGTCGAGAAAATGGGCATGTGATTTTGGGTTCAAAAATGTGGGCGAATGTTGATGAACTGACCCTTCTGTTAAGATGTTGTATGGTAGTTTTGACGTTGGTTGACCAAGCTTTACTGCTTGAGAAATTCCAAATTCTTCTTTTGATACTTGGGAAGTTAAAATTCTTGGTTACAAGTAGCGGAAATGAGAAAAGTCCCGTCACTTTTGGGAAAATCGTTTCTCGTGAATGCTCTTTTGGCGAAGCTACTAGTACCACCGCTGTTTCGGAGGACTTTGTTGGTTCCATATCTGTCTTGGAACCTTCTGATCCACGCCGTCCGTTTCTATGTGCACTTCTGAAGGTATAGTTTTGAGATTGTATTTTCAATTGTCTTTAGTGGGATTGCCGTCGGCTTTTCTATCAACTTTAATGGCTTTCCCCCTTAAAAGAAGTTGGTTGTGACTTGTAAGGAAAAGGTGCACGTGTTTTGCATATTCTTGTACACCTGTTAAGATTTTGTTTGCTACTGGCTATAGAGTTGGATTCAAATGAAAAAAATAAAAAATGGTTTTACTATTAGTTATTCATTGTTTCTCACTTATCCAAAATCTTGTCTACCTGATGTAGGACCTAGATAGGAGTTAGCATTTAGAGCGAACAAAACCAAGATAGTGAAGAATCAGTAGAGAGATAGAACTAGAATTATAGGAGAGAAAAGAAGGGATTCCAGGGAGAGAACTCAAGAGAAGGAAAATTCATAATCTCAATATTCATTCATTTACCAGTTTCTGTATTTAAATTACAAAGTAACAAATTTATAGGCAAACCAAATAACAAAATAGGAAACTTAGATGAAATTAGAAGATTTATAATAAGAAACTAATTATATTTATAAAATGACACAAGTTCTTATTTAAATAAAAACAAAATTAATATTCTATGATTTTTCCGCATCACTACCACATGTGAGATTATAGCGTGCTCTTGTATGATTGCATTGTGAAATTTTGTGCAATAATTTGGGAATTCTTATATTATTGTGGGGTGAGAATAACCCCTGAGATATCCTGTGGCAATGATGGATTTATGTCTTTCAAATTATTCATTTTTTTATTTCATCTTTCCTCCTTTCCATAACTTTGTATTAGATAAGTTCAATAGAAGTTCGGTCACTCATTTGTAAAAATTGATTTGGGAATATATCGTTAGGTATTTGCAGATGAGCTTTTGATGCATGGATTGTTAAGAGAGCTTTTCATGCTTGCTGTTCATGCTTCTTGCACAAGCAGAGCACTATTTGGGGCTCATTACATTAATCATGGTATTGAAAGTGTGCTTGAGGTGATTTCCAGGCATTTCATTCTATCGTTTTCCAATGAACAAGGATTTGACTATTTCCTTAACAGATTAAATTGTAGAGTCTGAAAGGATTTTAGAGTTCTTGAGCTAAGCCTGAATGCAGCCATATCACCTCTTTTGAAACCAATCGTACTTTCAGGACCTAAAATGTTTCAGGAACATTTGATTTTATTGGTTTCTGAAGCAAAAAAATTGGTGTTAGCATGTCTTCTTTGAATATTAGAGCATCCGCAAGACGTATGGCATGTTATCTAACTGCATTTGAAAGGTTTGTCATTTTGTACGCTACATACATGTCCAATCCTCTTATAGATAGTCATCCAACAGGTAGTAAAGGTTCTTGTGCAAATTCCAGTTCATTTGGCAGAAGCTTTGAATCTTCTTTTGAACGACAAGGGTGTTTGGAAGGGTGGTGGGAACCAGTTCCTCCTCCGCACCCACACGATGGATCCCACGCTGAACTCCGCCGTACCTGAATCCGTACTCCCCATACCACACCAAAAAAAAGGCCAAAAAAAAATCCCCCTCTCTCTCTTCTTTCTCTCTCTAACAAACAAACCACTTTTACGGTAGCATGTGAGAGCTTTACACTGTTCATAACTGAATTTGTGGTGGGAACCGTAGTGCCCACTACTCAACCAAACATGGGGGTCATGTTCACAAAGTTACCAGTGCGAAGGTAAATGATGCAATTTGTAAATCATAGTCTTATTGGAATTCACATCTGTGCAATATGTTCTATAAAGAAAAACCTGACCTTCTGGCCAAATCCACAGCATACATAAACGAGAGCCAACAAGGCTTTGATGAGTCATGCGAAAATGATATCATGTTAATTTTGAACAGCATAGTAGTTGAAGCTTTTTTAGATGGTATAAATGATACTGTATTATGTGGAATGGGGGAAACAAGTCCTCTAGATATCTGTCTTATTGCTGTTATACTGAAGTCAATCAGTAGTACGATGTCAGTAATTATTTGGTGCCCAAGGAATGCCATGAATGACAGTTGTTTGAAAGCCTTAGAAGATGCTTTATCTTGTCAGGAGTATAAATTCATCGTGGATGTTATTGGTTGTTTTCAACAGTTTAATGTATCGTTACCAAGTCAAAAGAAATTATTTGACGTAATGAAAACTCACCGGACCAGGTATAAGACCACCAAATGGATGCTTTTGCATTTCTCAGGCTTGCTATTTGTAAGGTTTGCAAGTGGGTTTGATTTCTTGGTGAAAAATTGTGCAACTGTGATTCAAACACTGATGAATCTCTATGTTTTGACGAGGGTAATGTGGTTTCGCTGAGATCATTACTTGTTTCCGCTTCAGAATCTTTTTCATCTTAAGCTCACCCTGATAAAGTTAAAAGAGGTGAATATTGTTTTAATTCCCTTTTTTTTGTCTTTTTATTTTGTTTTTTTGTTGCCTTATTTTTCTCTTTTAGCCCTTTCGTTAGTCCTTTCTCACCCTTTCCAGCTATTGCTAAATGTTGCAGGCCCTAGTAGATCAGAAATTAAGTCAAAAAATTGTGTCAAAGATTAAGAAGATTCAAACTATGTATTTGCGGTACATGCTTCTCTTATACATGTACCACGTAAATTGGCTTTTGGTAATTAATTTTTTTCTTTTTAAAAAGTTTGTAATTAAGTTGAGCATGTAAATCTGCCAAGTCCTGCTTCTATTCTATTAAATTGTTCATTGCTATCTTTGCTACATTTATTCGTTCAAGTCTAGCTTATGGAGTTTTTACTTGGTTGCAAAAGGAACAAATTGTGAAAAGACTATAAACTTCATAAAGGTGGACTTCTACACTCGAGTTCTCCATAGTCTGCGCTGCTTGTTCTTCTTTCTGTGCAACAATACGAGAAGGCTTTTGCAGTATTTGTTGGTAGACTTACCAGTTCTTTGATACACTATATTTTTTGATATTTAATCAGCATATTTAAGCATCAGGTCCATTTTAGAACAAAATATTTTGATATGTATGAGTATCGGGTCAATAATCTACAAAAACTGCAGTGCATACTGAATCATGTACTGGCCTTGTGCATGAGAAACTATTTGCTATACGTGGTGACATTATATTCTTTGTGACAGAAAGAAGAGTATTGAGTATTCTACGGGCTAAAGGGCAAATGAAAACTTTATTCTGCATTGCATGCCTAATTATGTACTATCCTTGAGCATGAGAAAGTATTTGCTATCTTAGATGACAAATTTTAGTCTCTGTGAAAGAAAGAAAAAGCACCGGGTGTTCTACCGGCCAAGGGGAAAAATATCTGCCCACGCTTTTCATACTTACTAGGTTGTAGCATCCCATTACTATGCACTTTGCTCGGTTATTGTGTCTTGAGACTCTCAAAACTAGTTGAACTTAATTTTGTGGAGGTGAAGAAGTCTTTCTGGTGTCACTTTTTCTTTACATTTTTATTCCAACCACTACTGGCAACAATTTCATGCATCTTGTGTGCTACCATTTGCCATAAGACTAAGCAATTTTATCTCTTCCATGCTTCCCTATAAACGCAGAAGATAAGATGGTAGAACTTCCCGAAATATGTATATCCTATAGTGCACGAGGGAGTCTACTTTTGGTGTAGAGGAGGAAACAGAGGAGTCCTACAACGGAAAGGTCTATCTCCAATACCTTACAAAAAGCCCCAGTAACGCACCTCATTATGATGTGCTAGCAGACTTTGTCGAATGCAAGCCTGGTAAGGATTACTCCAGATGGTTGAAAGATAAAGAAAGATTCCGGACGTGGAGGTCTCTTAAAATGGCAGTTCTATGGTGGAAAAGAAGGAAAAGGACTTGGAAATTGATGGCAGGGAAAAAAACTTAGTTGTTGCATCTCTAAAGAGTGTATCAGGTCTCTTTTGTGAAACCCATATGGCGCGATATGTGCAACACAGTTACTTTCCCTTAATTCAGTCATGTATATACTTACCAAATTAGCACAAGTATGTTTTGCAATAGGCAAGCAATATCTTTAATCAAATGCCTGATTTCCTTATTCTTTCCCTCTCTTTTTTTTTTTTTTTTTGGGTCCCCAAGTGGTCGTCTGCCATTCCAGGCTATAGCAAGCATGTTTACTTGCTACATAAACAAGGATTCAATGGTGATGCAGCCACCATCCGACGTCAAAGCGCCATTTTCCCCTGGGTTTGTGGTTGTCGTCGGTGTGCTTTGTGAGACATAGCGCATAAATTACAGTTGTAAGATTAAATTATGATTCTAATTTGTGAATCTTCTATATATGACTTAAAATAATACTATTAAGATAATTAGTATATCTAAAGTATAAAATGTGGCATCAATATAATAATTATTGTAATTATGATTATTTTTAATATATTTTGAAAATTATGTTGAAAACAATAGCCATAGCAATTTGAATATCTATCCCTCGGGTTTGTGGTTGCCATGGGTGTGCTTTGTGAGACATAGGGCAAGATTATAGTTGTAGAATTAAAATATGACTTTAATTTATGAATCTTCCACACATGACAAAAATAATATCATTTAAATGATTATTATGTATATATAAAAAACAAAATGTGACATCAATATAAAAATTTACTGCAATTATAATTATTTTAAAATATTTTGAAGATTGTTGAATTTTAATTTAACTACAATAATTTTTACTGCAATTATAATTATTTTAAAATATTTTGAAGATTGTTGAATTTTAATTTTAATTTAACTACAATAATTTTTCAAAAAAAAATAGCAATTTGAATATCTAGAGTGTCATATTTCAAAAAAAAAAGAAAACAAAGAAAGAAATCTAAATTATTATCCCTAATAAAGAGCCTCAAACCTCAAAAGTATAAGAAGTGTTTGGCAATCTTGGTTTAAACCAATAGTTTGAAGTGGTTATAGGCATAACTTAGTGGTAAATTATACCTGACTCCATCTAAAAGTAAAGAGTTTGAGTCCTTTTACTTCCAAGTTTGAAAAAATGATTTAAACCATTTTAATTCAAAATAATGTAGTATGTAAGAGCTGTACACAGTTTAACTTTAAACCATTGATTTGAATTAAGTTTCTCAAACACCCTAATAGAATAAATTAGGTGATATCTACTTTTTTACTACCACACAATCTGTTATACCACATTTTTTTTTTCTTATTCATATAATTTGTTTAGCTAAAAATACCAAAACATCTTTGGATAATATATATTTATTTAATCTTAACTAAAAATAGTTTGAAAAAATAATTTAAACTAATAATTTTAGTTTGAAACTACAACATATAAAAACTGTAGCTTTTTTATAGTATGATATGAAAGTTTTATACTACTAAATATGTAACTTAAAACCTCTATTCCAACCAGCCCAATAAATCTGAAATATAAGTCCAATGCCCAAATTAAGCCGGATAACACCTATGGACTGAAGCCCAATTGATTGAAAACGAGTCTTTTTAGTACCGATTAGCGTTGTAGCGTGCAATACATACAAAAATCAGCGTCTTTCTGTTCGATGCGCGCCGCCGAGGAGAGAGAGAATGGGAAAAACGGAGTACAAGAAGCTGAAGGGAAGCCAGAGCCTGAGGCAGCGGCTCCTTCTGGCGACACTTTCGTCGAAGTCTGTTATCATTGAGGACATTCGAGCCGACGAGACATGGCCCGGCCTACGACCCCACGAGGTCTCTTTCCTCCGATTGCTCGAGAGGGTTTGCGACGACTGCAAAGTCGAAATCAACGAGACAGGTTTTTTGGAGAATGCCCTTTTCTCGCTTTTCAGATTTTTCTTGTTGAGCTATCTTTTTTAACTGCCCATTAGATGTTTGTGTTAATGTCTCTGAGAATATTTTTCCTTGGCAGGGACAATATTGAAGTACAAGCCCGGGATAGTGATGGGTGGAAAAAACCATGTACATGATTGTGGTGTTAGTCGTTCCATTGGTTATTTTATGGAGCCTCTTCTTGTGCTTGGCTTGTTTGCAAAGAAGCCTCTTACCATAAGGCTTAAAGGTGCTCTTTTTTGCTTTTTTGCTTTTTCTTGTTTTTGAGATATTTGATTTATGGCTCTGTTAATTTGCTTCTTTGTTTAGTGTAGTTGCTTTTGGTTGGTTTTGGTTCTTGTTTGGTTTGCTTTGGTTGAATTGTGGGTATCTATTTAGGCTATGCACATAGAAATTGGCATGAATTAAACAAAATTTTATACTAAAATGACATTGTAAGTATCTTCTTTTTTCTTAACTCTTCATCTTTCTGTTTGTCTTGGTTTATCTAGTTGTATCTTTTGTTTCAGTTATTCCAAATGAAAGATAGAAAAGTTTATAGTCTAAAAATTACGGATTTATGTTGTACTATTGCTGATGATTGCTTTATTTGGGACTTTTTAAATTGAATTTTAACGTGTATACTACCATTTAAAAATTTTGGGGGTGTCAAAATTGTAAAATCTGTCTATTAATGGCAAAATCTCAAGGAACCATGCCCTCAGGCCTAAGTCAGCTACACCCCTGCTGATAGAATACCAAATTCCTAGTTGTTTCTTCTGTTGAAAAACACATATGATATATGCCAGATTTAATCAAATTACTTTGCATTTTTCAGGAATTACAAATGATTCGAACGACCCATCTGTTGATACTGTCCTAGCCACTACCTTGCCTATTTTGAAACGCTTTGGAGTTCCTTCAGAAGGGTTGAAACTGAAAATAGAGAGTCGTGGAGTTCCTCCTCATGGTGGTGGTGAAGTTGTTTTGTCAATTGCAACGGTCCAGAATCTTAATGTTAGTGTCCCTAACTCTTTAAATTTCTTAACCTTGTATACGTTTTGGTATTATAGATCACTCTTTTCAGTTCTGCTTTGCAGGCTGTCACGTGGACTGATGAAGGGATGGTTAAGAGAATTAGGGGGGTTACATTTTCGACCAGAGTGTCTTCTCAGTTTGAACATACAATGATATATTCAGTTCGTGGAATCTTTAATCGTTTGCTTCCAGATGTTCATATAGCTACTGATCATAAATCTGGCCCACAAGCTGGAAAGTATGTTTTTGAGC
Source organism: Artocarpus hirsutus (assembly GCA_946598075.1). NCBI lineage: Eukaryota > Viridiplantae > Streptophyta > Magnoliopsida > Rosales > Moraceae > Artocarpus > Artocarpus hirsutus. Next base: position 46,506 of record CAMOHE010052934.1, on the reverse strand, counting down.
ATCGCAATATAGTACACCTTGTTTCTAATAATGATATACTTGATAGAGGGAGTGTTTTATAAATCTGTATTTACGCTAAAATGGTATGAAACACCTTGCTTATATGGACATGACTTTATGGCAGCTCACCGGGCTATGGAATTTCGCTAATTGCGGAAACTACATCTGGCTGCTACTTATCTGCGGATACAGCCGTTTCTTATGCACGGGGGGAGGAGACGGGTGAACTTGAAGATACGAAGGAGAAAGAGTTGACACCCCCAGAGGATGTGGGTCTGCAAATTGCTTCTGTTCTGCTCGAGGAGGTTGAGCAAGGTGGAGTAGTAGATTCAACTCATCAGGTCCGTTTTTCCATCTCCTCTGCTGCTTTCAAGCTTGCCCTGATCAAGCATTCCAATTTCCTTTATATAGATCTAATGCATTTGCACTAAATAGACATTTTTCCTATTTATGGCTTTAAATATATTTTGTTGTTAAAGTTTTTAGCCATATGTTATATAGATTTTTTTATTATGCTTTATATATGTGCATAGTTTCTGCCTTCCTCATTATGTTTCAGGAAGTGTGAATTCCTTGTGTTCGTATTAGAAAAGCAAAAAGAAAAAAGTCCTAGAGTAGATTCCCCCATTCCTCCTCCCCACACCCACCCCCACCCCCCACCCCCCCCCCCAACCCAACAAAACCAACCCCCACAACACCACTTCTGTTCTAAATATTCTCCACATCTTGGAAAAGTTATCGCGGAACAGAACCAACACAGGTTAGAAAACACCTTCACGTCTAAAAGAATTACAGAAGTAGACATATTTGGATGTCTATGAAAATTTCATTCCGACCCAAAGGGATAACAGAGTGGTGACTTGTCTTCAAAACGATTCTTTTATTTCTTTCGAAATTTGTACCAAAACCCCCCAAAAATGGCTATATTCATCAAACATAAAATAGGCCTTCTTTACTAAGACAAAAACCAATAGGCCTTCACAAATAAAAAAGATCCTTATCCTTGAACAATATTTTAGTGAAACCCAGCTTCATTCAATAAACTACAGCAAAGACGCTATCCTATTGGGCCTTCTTTTTTGTTTCACATCACAGCTATGACCACTGCTGTGATTATTCGAAAATAAGTTGCTGTGCTTCTGCCTTTTCTCCCTCCCTCTCTTCCACTATCCTTGCCATCTCTACTCGTTATCTTCCTTCCACTATCCTTCTCTCCATTTCTACTCTCTCTGCCACCTTTCGTTGGCAATAGATTCAAAAGATACGTTCGTGTTCAAGCATCAGGTTAGCCTTGACAAAAGTGAAAGCTACCCTTTCTAGCTTTTATGTTATAGATTTTTGGATTCTTAGTATTATGCAGCTTTGAATTATTTTATGCCGAAGGTATATATGAAAAGGTCCAGCTCCCTGTCACCAACTGCCAATCTGACTAGCTTAATTTAAAGAAAATGGGCTTCCTAATTCTACTTTCTTTCTATTTCCTAATAAAATTCACCATACATGTTTGTTTTGCAGGGTCTCCTATTTCTTCTTTGCGCATTATGTCCTCAAGATATGTCAAAGGTTCGGGTTGGAAAGCTCTCACCGTATGGCGTAGAAACACTCAGAAACATTAGAGACTTCCTAGGCGTTAAATTTGTCATAAAGCCAGATCCATCAACGGGGACAGTTATACTTAGAGGTTTGGGTTGTGGGTTGAGGAATCTATCTAGGAAGGTCTCATAACGGAAAAGGAAACAGATATCTGGTAGATTGTTCAATACAAAGGCCAATATGTTTCTTACGGTGGCCAACGACATGTTGTCAGAGGGGCTGACGTTTGTCAGTGGGCTAATTCAGAGTTCCAATGCTAACGCTTCAACCCTTTATTAGCAGAGAAGATTTGGAATGTTTTTGTCGTCATTAAAGGTGTAACGCTCATTGAGGCTAGCTCATTGGTGTTTAGTGTGTGCGTAAGTTGTTTTCAATCTATTAAGTCGCGGCGTTAAGTCTTAGGGGATTTTTTTTCGCGAACTACTTAAATTAGATATTCGCAGCAGAAGCCTTTTGTAATCATTTATGTTTGCTGTTGGCACAATTTTTTGGCTATGGGCTTTAGGGCCGGCAATTTCAGACACAGACGATGATAAGATACAAAAATGACATGAGATAAACAGGTTTATCTCATGTTTATTAATTGTAACACAAATGGGTTGGCACGAATAATACGAAAATAAACGGGTTGGATTTGTGTTAACACGCTAAACATGTCTTAATACGTTTAATTAAACAGGTTGTAAATGTGTTGATACGGCACGACACGACCCGTCTATTTGTAACACATTTAAACTTAAAAATAAAAATATTTTAAATATTTATAGTAGATTAGAATTAACTAGATATTATGTTTTTGTTAATTTTTTTATTCGCTTTTTAAAAAAAATTAAAATTTTTTTAATTTTTTTAATTGTTTTTAAATTTTTAGTTAACTGGCTCATAAACGTGTTATATGCTTGTTGTTATCGTGTCAACCGGTCACGGCACGTTTAATAATCGTGTTAATCGTATCGTGCTATGTTACGCGTGCCATAAGCGTGTCGCATTCGTGTTTACATTTCTGGCATGTTTATTAATCGTGTCGTGTTCGTGTTTGGGTTAAACATGTCATGCTGTAAACGTGTCAATACGAACATGACACGAACACGATTATTGCCACTTCTTATGGGCATACTTCAAAGTTGGTCTTTTGTTGATGACTACTCGAGTGTCTTGCGCGCGTTTGGATTAATTTTAAATATCATATTTGCATATCAAAATTTTTAACATTGATTTTTATGTTTTTGTATACCTTTTCAAATATTGAAGAAAATATTTAAATAGGATATATTTAAAAAATTACTTACAAAAGACTAGTGAAAACATATCCCACGATAAAATACCCAAAATATCCTTTGTATTTTGCCTTTTTACTATTGAAAATGTCCAAAGTATCCCTTGTATTTTGTAAAATATAACTTTTGTCCCTCTTATTTTTATAGTGCCTAAAGCACCCTTTTTTGTTTTCAAAATCATATTCAAAATATTCCTATAGTAATTATTTTTTAAAAAAATTCTAAGATTATCATTCTCGGTATTTATTAAATGCTATTTTAAACATAACTTGACTTGAAAATTAAAAAAATGTAATTTAAAATATTCAAATAAATATTTTAACCAAGTAAATACTTCAATTATTTTGACACTTTCTAACTTTATTTAGTATTTTAGTTTAATGATGTTTTAAATTATATTTAGTAAATGTTTGGAAGGATAGTTTTAGTTTTTTTAAAAAAGTAATAAAACATGAATAACTAGTCGAAAACAAATATACATATACACAAAATAACCTTTTGATTTAATACATTATTGGAAAGGATAATCTTAGAATTTTCAAAACATTAATTGATTGAGAGTATTCAAGTATGTTTTGAAAACATAAGGGCATTTTTAGCATTTTAATAATAAGATGAACAAAATGGTAAGTAGATAAAACACAAGGAGTGTTTTGGGCATTATAATAATAAGAGGGACAAAAGTAGTATTTAGGCAAAACACAAGGGATACTTTGGGTATTATAAAAATATTTTAGCATATTAATTAGGAAAAAAATTAGGAGGATCATTTTGAAACAATAAAAATTGGATTGGCAAAAAATTAAGGACATATTTAGAAGTAACAATTTTAATAAAAGCAAAGTAGAGAACGAAATGTATTTGAAAAAAGCACACTGCTAAGAAAAATAAAAAGGAAATTGTATGAAATAACACAATTTTAATTCTTAAATAGGCATACAACACACTTTTAAAAGTATTTGTGTAGAATCATTTGCTCTTTTTAAACACTTGAATTTCTAATTTTATTCCTTTTTTTTCTTCGTTTTCTTCTTCTCTTTCTTTTCATTTTTGTTTTTTATTATCTGTCTACTTTTTTATATTTCTCTCTACGTCATTCTATACAAAAATAAATTTTACTTTAATCTCAATAAATGATTTATTAAACACTATTACATTTTGATTTATTTAGTTTTATTCCATATTAATAATGATCTAATTCCTTCGTTTTTCTAATTTTTGGGGGGAAGACCAAATATAAAAAAGAGAGAAAACGCCCCTTCCATCCAAATCCATCAATAATTCTAAAAATGCTGTGGTAGTATGCCATTAATGGTTAGCTAAAGGTATTAAATTCTAATTAGAGTAATAAAAAAATATTAAACATTAGAAACAACAAAGAAAAAATAAAAAAACTAAAAAATCCAAAAAATCCAAAAAAAAAAAATTGTTGTCTTCTTCGGTTCTTCCTATTGACCTCTCAAAGTGCAGCAGTGGCTTGCCCCAAACCACATCGAAAGCTCAAACACTTCCAAAAAAAAAAAAGGTCCAAATTCAATTTTATTCAAACGCCTCGAAAATGTATGAATAAAATTGATTTCTTAACAAGCAAAATGGCAGTCCATCATTTCTCAACAAATCATATATTATAGAGTATCTTTGGGAAAATATTATAATACAATCACTGGAAAAATAAAATAAAATAAAATAAAATCTTCGTTCTTCACATCTGTTGCAGGCTCAATTTTTCTACACCAAATGATTTTTTTTTTTTTTTTTGAATGGCAAATGAATAAAATTCTGATAATCAATTCACAATTATATTACATATCAAAACAAAATTGTTTGGGCATGAAAGAGAAAAAGAAGAAGAGACCTTGGCGATATGCTAATCAAGCCTAAACAACACTTATACTCCAATTTGATTCAATTGCTAACAACGCCGTGTCCGGTTTCGCAAAGAACACAATCATCATTTATACTCACCCCATGCAAATCTAGGCGGCGTCGCAATCCGTTTTTGGCAACTCACCTCTCCGGCGCGACAACCCCCGCAAGCCCACTTGCCCCATGCGAATCTAGGCGCTATTGCGACCCACTTCGGCAACTCATCTCCTCCGACAAGACAACCTCCGATGCGACGACCACACCGAGATCCAGAACAGAGGCGGCTTAAGGAGGTTTCTGGAGGGGATGGTGGGCTGAGGGCTCGAGGTTTAGTTTTTTGTAATTTGTTTTTTAATTTCTTCTTTATTATTTTTTTAATATTTAATCATTTTGGCGGATTTAATTAAATTTGATGCCTTTAGTTAATTCTTGATTAGATGGAAGTGGCATTTTGAGTGATTTTTTATAGTTCATAGGGGGATTGGAATGATTTTACAAGATTAGCGGGCAACTTAAATTAGGGTGTTAGTTTGAAAAACATTTATGAAATAATTTTTTAGTTTTTTTAGCTTTCTAAGCTATTATAATATTAAAATTATTTATCAAAACACCTATGTATTTAAAGCTGGTTTAAGTTGTTTTCTTGTAAAATTGAAGAGTTTAATTTATCATAAACATAGATTAATAAGGGTAATGCTTGATAATTTTTAATTAGTTGTTATAGACAACAACATGGCAAATGTTTAAATCAAAGTTTTTACTATATTATAGACATGAATTGACATAATTAATACTTAGGATAACTTTGATCAGTCGTAAATAGAGAATGATATAATTGGGCCGTTTAGTATTGTTTTTAAAATAGGTGAAAATATTTTTGTTTTGAAAAATGAGAATTTTTTAAGAATTATATTAAGAGTATTTTTAAAATTTTTACATCGAAAAACATATGAAAACATTTTCAAAAATTTTGAGAACAAAAACAAACGAGCCATATATTGTTAAAATGTTTTAGCAAATATTTTTTTAAGAAAATAAAATGAACTTAAGTTAAAAACTAAAGTGGATCCTTAAACCTGAACACTTTCATAAAATCTGCCTCTCTAAAATTAAACTGCATTTATGTTGTTAAATTTTTCACTTAAATTTGATAATCTTCCCCAAATCAATAAAAATATCAAACTCCATAAAGAGTAAATTGCACCGTTGCATTTTAAACTATTCACTTTTTACATAATGCATCATAAATTTTTAATCTTGATACAATGCACCTCAAGCTTCAAAATTATTAACAATTAAGGTCCAATAACTACTTTTAATTTCCATTAAGTACTTTTTTTTACATATTGAATTTCAATTTTTTGTTTTTTTCTAAAATGATAAGTCTACATTTAAGAAAAGTCATAAGCGAATCTCGTGATCAAAATTGTTCATATTTTTTAATGCTTGCCTATTAGACTATAATTGTCAATAATTTTAAACTTTATAGTGTATTTGTCAACATTAACATACTGTTTGACAAGAGTAATTTTAACCACTAGATCAGTTATGAATAGTATAAAGCTCTTTATGTTGTAGTAAAAAGAAAAAAATTACTACAATATAAAACTCTCATACACTACACTAAAAAATAGTTCTTATTAATAGTTTCTGCCATTACCCTTAAGTAAAAATTTAAAATGAATTATACAAAAACCATATTTTAAGAAAACTATATGCAACACTACACTTTACTTTTCGGGTTTAATGTGATTCAATAAACAAGCAAATAGGGTTCTGAAACCTCAACTCCACTGTCGACACTTTATCTCCATCCTCCTCCACTATCGGCTGCAACTTTCAAGCCCACTCCCTTCCGAGCAGCGACCGGCGACCGAAGTGACGACCCACCGGCGGCGGCCACCTCCCGATTCCGATATCCTCAGTCCTCACTCCTTAGGTTTTTTTTTCCCCCTCTTATAGCTACTACAGTAATGCATATTGTATAGAAGTAGGTGTTATACAAAGTTAGAATGTTGACAAAATGTCTAAGCAGACGTTTGTTTGTTTCTACTCTATGTTTCTAGAAGGTGCAGATTCTTATTCTTGTTTCCAAACAGAGTTGAGTTTTAGGGTTTTGCATTTCTGAATCAGCAGCCATGGCGAGCACCAAAGTTCAGAGGATTATGACCCAACCCATTGTATGTTTCCTTCTCTGCTTACGTTTCGTCTCTTGACTTTGAACTTCTGCTTTCGCTGACTTGTGTGCCCCTTTTTCCTTGTTTCCTTGTTTGTGCCAGAACTTGATTTTCAGATTCCTGCAAAGCGTAAGTTATTCCATATTTTTCATTTTAATTTGTTGCTTTTGTCTTTGGGTTTTGCTTCAAATTTGATTTATTTATTTATTTATTGGATGTATTTTGCTTTCAGAAAGCACGCATTCAAATTTGGCTTTTTGAGCAGAAGGATCTCAGGATCGAGGGCAGAATTATTGTGAGTTTTTTCTTTTGGGTTTTTTTTGGTTAAAATTCTTCTTTATGATGCTTTCTCTGTTAATTGTTTAAATTTTTTTCAATAAAAGATTTTGTGGATGTTAGTACTGAATAATTTCTTAACATTTCAATTTTATTTTATTGTTTTGCACCTTATCAGTTGTACACTTGAAGCTTATGATACTTAAGACGCTGCACTGATTCTTAAGTTAGTTAGAAGATTTTTGTTGCATTTTGTATTGTTGTCCTTAATGGTAGTAAACATCTAAAGTTGTAAATTGCACGTTTGGTTTAAGTTAGAGAAATACTTAATTGACATGTAGAGGTGTAATAACATTTAAGCATTACCGCTGCCATTGGCATCCAGTATGGCATCTACTTGTTGTCGGAATATTAGATGGCATTCTTGTTCTAGGGTCTTTATTAGTTAGACCAGTGGCTGTGGCCTCGGCTTTAGGTCATCATTAAAAGTGTCTCAATCAGCCAAAGTGCCATAATTGTCATTTTCATCCTAGATTGTTGGACAATTAAAGCTTTACTTTTTCGTCATCGTCTTCTTTTTATTGGAGACAAATTTACCCTTTTTCTCTGTTCTCTGGTAAGAAGAAAATGAGTATAGCAAGAATAGATGACTTTTCAAGGTATTCCAGCTGGCTTAGTCAGAATAAGATAGTCAACATAAGTGCGGAGGAAATTAAAAAAAAAAAAAAAACAAACACAAGATGTACGTATTTTGCACTCAAAAGACTCAAAATGGCTATGAAATAAGTTGCTGATTTGTAACATGTTATTGTAACACTTCCATTTTGGGGTTTGTGTTGCTATTGCTTCTTGAATTTTTCAAGTTTGGTTCCTATAGCTTTTATTTTTAGTTGAGTACTCTGAAAATATTTTTTGTGGTTTTGGATCTTAGACTAAAAACTTAACCAGTCATGTGCCTCTTGCATAAAAATTTGAAATTTTACATTTATACACATATATATACATATACACACACACACATATATATATATCGCATGATCTGCAAAATATTCTTATTTTCAACTTTCAAGGGTTTTCAAGCGTATTGAATAGTAAATAATTGCTCTTATTTGTGCTTCCTTTTTTTTTTTTTTTTGGTGAATTTCAAGTTTTCTCGCGATGGACACATTATTGTCTCTTTTAAAATTAGAGATAAGAACTGTACAAACCAAAAAAAAAAAAGGTATATGGACTAATCAGCCAAAAAATTAGTTTATGAATCAAACTGCTGCAATGCTAATAGTTTAGGACTTAATAACAACACCAACAACCCTTCATTTTGTTCCAATTACATCGTTAAATTTCTACTTGAGTTTGCAACCAATAAACACTGTTGAGATCTTAGATTCCTTGTTTTGTTGTGTGTGTGTGCACATAACTTATTTTCCCGCCATCTAGCAATTTCTGATTCTTGGTCTGGGATCAATACCTTCTATTCTAGTAGTCCTTTTGGAAATGATATCATGTCTTGTGGAAATTTCATGCTTTCATATGTTCTTTCAATGGTTAGTTCAAAAAGTTGGTTCTGGCTTAAATTGCTCAATTTCTGCCAATTTGTTGTTTCTTCAAGACATTTCAAGACTATTACTACAGATCCTTGATATAATTTGTAATCTGAATGATCCTTACTAGACTGGTTTTTTTCACTCCTGTATAATTAGCATATTGTCTTTCATTTATTTGCCGTGAACACCAAGGGACCTCTACTGAAGAAAGGGTTGCACTCTATCTCATTCTATACTGGGAGATGTCTACTCACTGTAATTTTTCTGCTAGACCTGAACAAGTAGAAGTTGCCTCGTGCACATGATGTCCGTCCATGTGGGCGTCTGGTTGATTAATTAGAAAACCTTATTTAAATTCTTGCTGGTGTTCCTTTGAAAAGGATAGCCTATTTTCATGCTTGACTTTCCGCCTTTTTTTTTGGTTTCAGGAATACGTATCAAAGCGGTTTTCCACATGCCTGTTATAATTTGTAATCTGAATCATCCATTCTTATTGCTAAGAGTTTGGCATCCACATTTTGTACAACTAGCGTATTGCTGTGACAGTTCAAATTTTTTATTGTAACTAAAAGCCTCTTTTTTGTGTTAGCAAAACTGTCATGCCTCTTAATCATGCACTTTATCTCAAGACAGCTTGCATACATTTTTTTTCACTCTCATTTTAAACCTGTAGATGTCTATTCAATTTAATTTGTCTGCTAGACCTGATCAAGTAAATGTCTACTCACATTGTATTTTTATTTTCTGTTAGAGTGGGAGATTTGGTATGGGATTAGGTTTCTAGTGTGTGCTAACCTAGTTGAAATGTGATAGTTTCCTTTGACGTATGCTATCTCCTTTCTTCATCATTTGGCCAAAAAAAAAAAAAAAACAGAAGTTCGCTAAAATATGCTATGTCTGTGTCGGTGACTGTTTATTCTTTTAATTTTTTTTTTTTGGTAATAATTACAATTCAATTCTTTTAATTATTGGTTTTACAGGGTTTTGACGAATACATGAATTTGGTTTTGGATGATGCTGAAGAGGTCAACATCAAGAAAAAGAGCAGAAAATCGCTGGGTGGCTGTCTTTTTCATTCTTCTCTTGTGCTCTTGTTGATGTTTATATCTGATTAGTTTTGCTTTATTTCTTCAGGGAGGATTCTTCTAAAAGGCGACAACATAACTTTGATGATGAATACGTAGGTAGCCAAAAAAAAAAAAAGAAAAAAGAGACTCACCTCTCTCTCTCTCTCTCTCTCTCTCTCTCTCTCTCTAAACGAGTTTTATTAAATTTGCAGGGGGAGGTGATGATCAAATTGTAGAAATTTGACTGGCGGGATGTTGCTCCAGTGGCATGAATGTTGGGCTTTGGGGTTTCTGTCCCTGCTTAATTTAAGTACATTTTGGATTGGCTTGTAGGATAACTGTTTGATTTCCTGCTGCAAGTAGATATATCATGTCATATGAGCTTGTCTTGATCCAGGTTAATCATATATGTTATGCTTCCTGTTGTTTTGTAGTCGAAAGATTTCACCTTGTTGGTGCTATGATATACATGTTCGCTCCCTCTTTTAAAAATTCATATGTTGGGCAAAGTTTATAGAAACATCCTAGTGAATGTATATTTTGCTGCAATGTTGCTAACTCAAGTGGGAGATGCATGAAGCCTAGAGTAACTTGTCTGTACTGTTTGGTACTCGACAGAAATGAGTGCAAGGAATTCTTTTAACGTTATGGTCTTGGTTACGAAACCAAAACAAAAGCACGGTAAAAAGATACGTGAGGGAGGAAAAAAGGAACAAAAAGATGGGCTTTTATACTTATCCACTGGCCGAAGACTGTGTAAAGAACTCTTACTGGACTTGAAACGAGTTGGAAGGCACGACTGTGAAATGAGGACGAAACATGAGCATTCTGGTGATTAGTGACGCTAAAACGCACCATTTAGAGACGATATGTTTCTCTAAGTGTTTGTTCTCTAAATATAGGTGCTTTTTTATTTTTTGTAGTGAATGATTAGGTTCAAACTGAAAATTTGTTTGCTTCAATCTTACGGTCTTACACCGGTAGGTTTTACTTTTTTTTTTGCTAATGTAAATCAAACATTAGCGAGGACTTTGTTATGGTGTCCTATTGCCGGCAACAAACACTGATAATATTTTTGGCAAAAATTAAAAAAAAAAAAGTAAAACTCGCGAATTATATCTCAATGTCGGGATACCTTTCATGTAAAAATTTTAATTGTAAACCTTTAAGCATTCGAGTATTAAATATTAAGATGGAACATTCTCTTTACACGTGCAGTTGGAAGGGGTAAAAGTATTTGTTTTTCAGCAGAAATAAATGGAAGGTGATGAGAGTGGGAGAGAGAAAATTGAGATACTATTCCTCGAGATACTATAACTTTAACATGAAATTGTGCTAATTGCTATTTGTTTTTCAGCAGAAGTAGATAGGTGTCATTGTTTGTTTCCATTGACATGTTTCGCATCCATTGTGGAGATTACTTTCGTTGGTTTTGCAGGAAGGCTATTTAGCTTAAACGTATTTCATCAATTTTCTTATAGGGATGGCGTTTATCCCTGTGGGGAGCTGCCCTAATGGGTTGAGGCAGGGGTCTAAAATGCGTTGATTGCAGTGAAGCGGATATATTTTTTTGTCAAGTATCCCTCTCAAGGAATACGACTGTAAGACCCATATTTTAATTAAGTACAATTAATGTGTAAGATGGCGTATTAGTGTGTCTAAATATAATTTAATCTTAATTTAATTAATTTGTGGTTTTTTTTTAATTTATTTCATATTCAGTTATTTTATTTGTTATTTTATAAGTTGTTTTGAAATTTTAAATAAAACAATTTGTCAAATGTCCAACAAGTCCCATTTTGGAAAAGCATGTGCGGGACATAGTTTTCTCTCTGCAAACCCACTTCTTTCCCTCTATTTAAGTCTCAATCTCCCTCTCTTTCCTTCACTCTCTCTCAGACCTCTCATTCTCTCTCCCATGTTCTGCCTTTCTTTCTCTCTTTCCCTCTCTCAATTTTTGATTCAAAAACAAAGCTCAAGCTTCAATTCTCAGTGGATTAGAAGCTCAGAAACACGTTGGAACAATCACAAACTCGGATTCATGCTCAAAATTCAAGGTTAGTTTGTTTATTTTACAAATTTTCAAGCTTTGTCCCAATTTTCAAATTTTCTGTGGACGTTGAAATCCAAGTTTGATGAGCTTAGGAAACCTTCAATCTTAGTTAGTAAGACTCAAATCATCTAGAATCTAGGCACGATTTGATGAAAAACAGATTAAACCAAGTTTTTCTTTTTTTCTCTATTTTCAGATTTGTTTGAAAATTTCAATGTAAATCTTGTTCAAATGTGTTTAAAGTATTCTAGTATGTTTTTCTATCATTTATGATCATTATGCATGCTCTGGGAATTGGAAAACAGGTTGGAAATGAAGATTTGAGGTCGGGGAGGCCAAAGCTTAAATCTAAAAATTTCTAAATTTTTCCAATTTGGCAAGCCGATGTTAAGCATCGGCAGGCCGGACTCATGAGTTCAGCATGCCGGGCTCATTACGTCGGCAGGCCAAACCTGGGGACAATTCGGCAAGGCGGTCTTGTATAGCCCGTAGGTCAAACTGTGGAGTTCGACAGGCCAGACCAGAAAGTTCAGCAAGTCGATTGGCCTCATGAAAAATGACCTTTTTTGCTCATTTTCACTATTTTAAAAAGTAGATTGAGATTTTAACTTTATAGTATAATTTGTTACAGACATAAATAGCACACTAAGACACCATGAGATAGCTTCGTAGTGTAGAATAGCCTAACCTAGATATTGATGAACTTAGTCTCTATTTAAGGTTGCTTGTGGTTCCGTGGAACTAACTATAATAGACGAGATTGTGATGCTAAGTCACAATGCCAGATATTGGGGTAGGACTTCTACCCCTTCTTTAGTAGCTAGGTTTTAAATGATTTTGGCCTCAAAATGTATTATTTCAAAATGTTTTCAATGAATAACTAAAAGGGATTTTTAACAGTTCTTATCATAAACTATTGAATGAGGTAATAATCATAATGAACCACATAATGAATGTAAATGAACTCACTTGGTAAAACAGATATGAATAATGATTTATACATTGGGGCATGATGCCATATTCAGAGATCGGATCGTGCATAGAACAACTTTGGAGGCAGGTCCCGAAACCTAGCTGGGCTACTACGGTGGTGATATTTATAGTTTGCCCAAGAAAAGATAATGAGATCATTTTTGGACAAACAATGAACAGTTTTTGGTAAGAATAATTTAATTGAATTTATTTATTTAATTCTGCTTTCTAAATATTTTCCTGAATAAAAAATTTTATGTTCAAATTAAATAATTTTAAATTTTGGTCCTATTGAGCATTTCGCTCACATTTTTCTTGTTTTAAATTTTCCCCCCTTTAGGTGGAAATCAGCTTAGGACCAATTGGGAGGCTACCGATCGGACTCACAAATAGTAGAAGATCTTGAGTAGGTTGTTTGTATTATTTAATCAAGGCATATATCATTTTAATTCCCCTTTTCTTACATTGGATTGTGGTTGTAATTTGATTATTGTCGCTCCTGTGTATGTGCACTAATATAGGTCTGGTGAGGCCCAATTCATACTTATTTGCTTTTATAGTTTTATTTTGTCTTATCTGAAACTACTTTTATTATTTCGATAAGAAATTTAATTTTAGTTTGAAATTTATCATATTTTTCATAATCAACTAAATTCTTTAATTAGTAATTTTTAACTAAAATTTGCTTAATTAAATTAATTAATCCGTCACATCACTTCTTGGATTTTGGGGCGTAACGAAATGGTATCAAATTCCTAGGTTATGAACCTTAAGAATTGTGCACACATAGGTACGATAATGATATACCACCGATAGTCCAATTTTGTTTTTAGAATTGAGAGAATGACACCTAGACATCGTCCAACTACCACTGACATGAACTCTGTAGATAATGAAGGTATGTTGGGGGCGATGTTTGTTGCCTTTTGGTAGATGGCAGCGGGGGCTAGGCTGAAGGATTTAAAGGCAAGTCGCCAACATGCATACTTTAAGGAATTACGATGTGCATCCATTCTGACCTTTGACGAAAATGGAGACCCGTAGATGGCTGAGTATAGGTTAGACTCAGTAGTAAAACATCGGGATACCCTCAGAGTACCAGTGGAATACCATGTGGAATTTGCAGCTTACAAAATTGAAGCAAGCCAAACATTTGGAAAACAATAGGAATATTAATTGGGACAGGATCAAAGAGCTGTTTTATGAGCTTTACTTCCCACAAGGGTATAGAGATCAGAAGGCTGTCGAATTTTATAGATTGGAGCAAGGTGACATGTTGGTTAGGGAATATGAAGCAAAATTCAACAAGTTGGCCAAATTTGCTCCATCCGTCGTGACATCTAAGCGTGAAAAGTGCATTAAGTTCTAGCAAGGACTTAAAGGATCCATTCGACAATAGATGGTTGCTTTACGACTCTGAAACTTTGGTGAGTTAATATCGTTAGCCCTATCGGTGGAAAGTGATTATGCCCTCTACTACAAGAACCGAGCAAGGACATCCGAAGGACCTTAGAGGAGCAATAGGAAAGGCAGCAGTCCCCAAGCTTACGTGAAGAACCAGCATGGTAACGTAAATAGTGGGAGCAACAGTTCATCAAGCAATAGACGCAGCAACCCTCATAACCTCCATTGCCAGCCTGGACACATAAAGAGAAACTGCCTAATCAGAAATGCTTGCCTAGGACTTCAGCCCGGAGAAGGTGCCAACTATCAGCCTCAACCTCAGTCCTTACCTCTACCTCAGTAACTCTCTCAGCTGTAGTTTCATCAGTTCACTCCTCAGCAACTGCCATACCCAGTGCAAGGATATCAGCCATAGAATTTCCAATGCAATGCCCACAGTATCAAGCGCCAAGTAGGACTAGCGTATAGTCTCCCCCACTACAACAATATTGGCCTACCAATCCCCTAACAATGTTAGTAGAGGAAAGGGGAAAGCTCCAGCCCAAGTTCACACCATGACTTCAAGGAGCTCGAATGCTCAAACCAATAATACGTTCATCGATGGTATGATTTTAGTTTCTCAATCTTTAGCACATGTTTTATTTGATATTGGTACTACTCATTCTCTCATTTTAAGTTCATTTTTACATGCCTTGGGATTAGAGATAGAAGAATTTGATAAGCCCTTGATTATTACCTACTCTTGGGGCAAGTGTGTGTGAATTATATCTGTAAATCTTGCAAAATAATGATTGGGGTGAGACTTTGAAGAGTGATTTGATTGTAATCCCTATGAGCTCATATGATGTAATCTTAGGAATGGACTTGTTGTCCAAGTATAATGCCGCCATAGATTGTTAACTTAGAAAGTAACCTTAGTGTTTGATAGGGGGACGACGATCATTTACTAGGGTAGTAATGATCGAATGATGAGTGAGCATTTCTTAAAGACATGTCTCAGGGGACGGAAGAATCTAACCTGCTATGCCTTCCTTATGAACCTAGAAGAAGAGTCCAGTGCATCAAGAAGAAGTGCAGTGATTCCAGTGGTTGATGAGTTTGAATATGTCTTCCTTGACGAGTTACTGGGATTGCCACTACATCGAGAAATTGAGTTTGGTATTGAGTTGCTTCTAGAAACCGCTCTGATTTCCATAGCATCGTATCAGATGGCGCTGACAAAGATGAAAGAGTTGAAAAAGCAACTACAGGAGCTTGCTAACAAGGGGTATATTCGAAATAGCACATCACCGTGGGGTGCACCAGTTTTCTTTGCTAAGAAACATAATGAAACCCTCAGGTTATGTATTGATTATTGGTAGTTAAATAAGGTTACCATGAAGAATAAATATCCATAGCCCAGGATTGATGAGTTATTTGATCAACTAGGAGGTTCCTGCTACTTTTCAAAGATAGATTTGCGATCTAGTTACCATCAACTTAGGATTAAGGAAGAAGACATTCCCAAGACAACCTTCAGGAACCAATATGGACATTTCAAGTTTCTAGTGATGCCGTTTGGGTTGACAAATGCTCCGACAGCCTTCATGGATTTGATGAACAAGATATTTAGGCCTTATTTGGATTAGTTTCTAATCGTGTGTATTAATGACATTTTGATCTCCTCTAAGACCTAGGAAGATCATGCTTTAGACTCTACGAGAGCACCAGCTGTACACCAAGAAGGAAAATTGGGAATTAGGGATGACTAAAGTTAAGTTTTTGGGACATATCATCCCTGAGCAAGGCATTTCAGTGGATCCTTCTAAGGTAGAAGCCATAGTGGAGTAGGAACAACCGAGGAATATGGTAGAGATTCATAGTTTCTTAAGACTCGCAGGATACTATAAGAAGTTTGTGAAGGATTTCTCAAAGATAGCGGCCCCGTTGACACAGTTGATTAGGAAGAATGTTAGATTTGAATAGGATGAAGAATGTGAGTTTGATTTCTAAGAGTTGAAGAATCGATTAACTACCACTCTAGTATTGATTATTTCGAGTAGTGACAAGCCATAAGAAGTTTACACGGATGCCTCAGGACATAGACTTGGATGCGTTTTCATGCAACATAGGCATGCTATGGCATATGGGTTGAGACAGCTAAGGCCTCATGAGCAGAACTACCCCACTACGACTTGGAGCTCGTAGTAATGATTCATGCATTGAAAATCTAGTGATGTTATCTGTATGGGGCGACATTTTAGGTTTCTTTCGACTACAAGAGTTTGAAGTATTTGTTCACTCAGAGGGATCAGAACTTGAGGCAACAAAGATAGATGGAATACATAGAAGACTATAATTCCGTACTGCGGTATCATCCAGGAAAGGTTAACATAGTTGCCAATACGCTCAGCAGGAGTTCTTTAGAGATTCTCACTTGCTTGGCACTTGAAGACTGGAAAAGAAATGCAACGATGAGTGAATACATGCTACAGTACTATAAAGACTACGATCAAGTTTCGGTGTACCATATGGTGTTGACCCCAGCTCTCGTTTAGATGGTGAAGCAAAATCAATGGCGAGACCAACATCTATAGGGAATATGGATGAGGGTCCAAAACGGGAAGCAATTTGAAGAATAGAGAATACATACGGATGGGGTCGTTATAAGTTAGGGAATGTCTGGCAGTACCTACGATCGCGGAAGTGACAAAGGCCGAAATGGATGAAGCTCACAAGTCCTAATTCGCTATTCATCCAGGGAGCACGAAGATGTATTACGATCTAAAGAGGCAATATTGGTGGAGAGGCATGAAGAAGGATGTCCGAGAGTATGTGGCCAAGTGCGCAACTTGTCTCCAGGTGAAGGCAGAGCATCAAAAGCCAGCAGGTTAGCGTCAGCCATTCCAAGGTGGAAATAAGAGCACATCACGATGGATTTTCTCACCGGTTTGCTGGGGACGGAGTAAAGGTATGATGCGATTTGGCTCATCGTAAACAAGTTTACGAAGTTGATGCATTTCATACCTTTCAAGTCAACATGTTCTCGGAGAGCTATATCTGTAAAATATACTGAGGTTGCACGGAGTGCCTTTGTCCATCACTTCTGATAGAGACACCCAATTCAACGCTAAGTATTGGAGGAGCTCTTAGGAAGCCTTAGGCACAGACTTGAATTTCAGTACAGCTTTCCATCCTCAGACCAACAGGCAGTCTGAGCGAGTCATTTAGATCCTCGAAGATATGTTACGTACGTGTGTCATAGATTTTGACGGGAATTGGAAGAAGTATTTACATCTGGCAGAGTTTGTGTACAACAATAGTAATCAAGTAAGCATCAGGATGGCTGTTGGAAAAACAGTATGCAGTAAAAATTTAAAATTTTTAGATTGTAGTATTTTCCAAAACATAAATTTGACACACTATATGCATAAATTAACTAGATCTTACTAACCTTTGAATGCCAAAGAACTCTCGTAATCCGTGAAGAGAAGTAACATACCAAAAGAGCCTCAACCAACTGGTTTTCTTTACTATTCTCTATCCACGATCGGATTGAGTGTGGGCTCACGTTGTTCAGCTTTTCCACCAGGTAACTTTCCTTCCAACCAATTGAGGGAACCCAAAGCTAGTGTTCGCGATTTGTGAATAAGAGCTCTCAAGAAGTTTTCAAAATCTCACTAGCAAAGTTTTACTCTTAATCTCTCAATTGATCTAAATAATAATAGAGACACACTCCCTTTTATAGAGGTCATACCTGGGGTCAATCATTATCAAATAAGGCCTCAAAATTCAAGTTTAAATCAATTTCAAATTTGAATTCATGGAATCAGACTCGAAGTCTAATAGCCGCGATCGACCGTGATACAAAGGCATGATCGACCACGCTATCGCAGATTCTAATTCGAATTTTAATTTGAACTCCACGGTTAATCCGATAGATATTATCTTAACTTATTGTATAATTCCTATCTTATTAGTTTTGGGTATCTTTGACAAAGTCTCAATTTTAATTCAAATAACCCAATAGAGAAGTTATCTGATTAAAATGATCATATTTCGATAAACCTATACAAATAAGATATTATCCACAATAATTCAACATATTTATCTTGAATTAATTCACCAAGTTAATTCAACCGATAAACTAATATGTTTATTTTAAATTAATTATAGAATTAATTCAACTGATAAATTAACATGAATTATTAAATCAAATTAACTCAAATTTTAGCCAATCTAATAATTTGACATAAGTCACTAATTATTGGAAAAGCACGCCGTATCATTACAGGATTTTTGTGAGCTAGCAAAGGGGACCAAATGGACTCATATAGTTTAAGCCTCCAATAATTAAGACATCTAATATCCTACATATACATTTTATAATTATCAACTTTAACGCTACTCCATTAAAAGCTTAGAGTTGTACTTTCGAACTATATAAAATTACAAATGATAAACTAATATGTTTATCTTAAATTAATTATAGAATTAATTCAACTGATAAATTAACATGAATTATTAAGTCAAATTAACACAAATTTTAGCCAATCTAATAATTTGACATAAGTCACCAATTATTAGAAAAGCACACCGTATCATTACAGAATTTTTGTGAGCTAGCAAAATGGACCAAACGGACCTATTAGTTTAAGCTTCTGATAATTATGAAACCTAACATCCTAGATATACATTTTATAATTATCAACTCTAACGCTACTTCACTAAAAGCTTAAAACTGCACTCTCGAACTATATAAAATTATAAAGCCCGTATAGCTAAGACTCCATGACATATCATAATGTATCATGGCCCCATAGGATTATCTATAATTGGCTTAAGGACAAGTTTTGTCTTACCTTTTCAATTATTTTTATCTTACATTCCATTATCTCACCATCGAAAAACTTACTATCCAAAGACAATATATCATTCGATTACACCTATGTATCCAAATGGTTAAGCGCTCTAATTTTTCAATTATAGGATAGCACATATAAGAGGATATCACTATTTCTAAAGAGGAGTTATGGATTCTATATCTATGAATAATAGGTCTACGCTATCAAGAGTCATGCCTCCAATGTACTGGCATGCGTACCACTATTAAAATATGGGTGTCACCCTTTGGTACATCAAAAAACATAAGTCAAGACAACGGGCCCACTATTCATCTCAGGATGAAGATACAATACAAATGATTATCTAAAGTAAATCGATTTGCTGAGATAGAATTATTAATCTAAATCAATTCACTTTATATCCCGATCTAACATATCGTCACCTATGACAATGTGCCAATGTTTCTATTCGTGGAGTCCACCTCTGATTGTTAAGGCAAACCATCTCCCAATAGGGATATAGACAACCTAATAATCTTTGCATAAATAAAGCACCCCAACTTTATTCCCTCGATTGCGGATCTTATGATTTAAATCGTCACCTTAAGAATTATGTCTTCCGCATCATCTATCCATCAAATGCCAAATTCTTAAAGGTTTAAACCGACAGTCTTAGACTATTGTTTGCTTGACATAGTTTCAACAAATATGAACGTAAAGAGGACAAGATTTGGTATATAAAGAATAAATAAATCCTTTATTGATAAAAATATCTCCAAAAACATATTACATTTTTACTCCTTAGGACTACATGTCTAACAATGGCACCATTCGAAGCACTATATGGATGACCGTGTCAATCACTGATGTGTTGGGTAGAACTGAAGGACAGGATTGTTCTCGGGCCACATGAGACCTGTAACAGCAACAAGAAGGTCGTCGTAATTCGAGATCGGTTGAAAGTGGCTCAGAGTAGACAGAAAAGTTATACTGACAAGAGACGCTGACCTTTGAAATTCAAAGTAGGAGATTTCATCACACAAGGGTATATCGAGTTTTGGTGTAAGTGGAAAACTTGCATCGAGGTAACGTTGGACCATTTGAGATTACTCAACGCACTGGTGTGGTCGCCTATCAGCTTGATCTTCCTCTTAAGCTCTCACATGTTCACAACGTATTCCATGTGTCGATGCTTCAAAAGTGTTCACCCAAGCAAAGCAGGATAGTCTCATTCTATGATGTGCAAACCCACGAGGACATGACATACAAGAGGTGCTGGTCCAAATTATTAATCGAAAGGCAATAAACTTGTGACATTGTGACATACCGCTAGTGAAAGTCGTGTGGCAATATCATAGAGTTGATGAAGCCACTTGGGAGTTAGAATCAACTATGCGGGAGTTGTATCTGTATTTGTTTTGATTTTAAGATGATTTGTAAGTTCGAGGACGAAATTCTTTTAAGGGTAGAGAGTTGTAAGACCCATATTTTAATTAAGTGCAATTAATGTGTAAGATGGTGTATTAGCATGCCTAAATATAATTTAAACTTAATTTAATTAATTTGTAGTGTTTTTCAATTTATTTCATCTTCAATTATTTTATTTGTTATTTTATTTGTTGTTTGGAAATTTTAATCAAAACAATTTGTCAAATGCCCAACAAGTCCCATTTTGGAAAACCATGTTCGGGACATGGTTTTCTTCTCTACAAACCTACTTCTTTCCCTCTATTTAAGTCTCAGTCTCCCTCTCTTTCCCTTACTCTCTCTCAGACCTCTCTCCTTCTCCCATGTTCTGCCTCTCTTTCTCTCTTTCCCTCTCTCAATTTTTGATTAAAAAACAAAGTTGAAGCTTCGATTCTTAGCAGATTGGATGCTCAAGAACATGTTGAAACAATCACAAACTCAAATTCAAGCTCAAAATTTGACGTTAGTTTGTTTATTTTTCAAATTTTCAAACTTTCCCCAATTTTCAAATTTTCCTAAATTGTTGAAATCTGATTTTTTTCGCTTAGGGAACCTTCCATCTAAGTTAGTAAGACTTAAATCATTTAGAATCTAGACTTGATTTGATGAAAAATGGATTAAACCAAGTTTTTCTCTTTTTTCCTATTTTTGGATTTCTTTGAAAATTTTTTATGTAAATCTTGTTTAAATGTGTTTAAAAGTATTCTAATATATTTTCTGTTTATCATTTATGATCATTATGCATGCTTTGGGAATTGGAAAATAGGTTGGAAATGAATATTTGAGCTCAGGGAAGCCAAAACTTGAATTTGGAAATTTCTAGATTTTTCCATTTTGGCAGACTGATGTTGAGCATTGGCTGGTTGGACTCATCGCATCGGTAGGCCAAACCTGGGGACAATTTGGCAGGCCAGTCCTGTACGGCCTATAGGCTAAAATTTGGAGTTCGGCAAGCCGATCTACCTCATGAAAAATGATTGCTTTTTGACATTTTTCACTATTTTAAAAACTAGATTGAGATTTTAACTTTATAGTATAATTTTTAGCAGACATAAATAGCACACTAAGACACCATGAGATAGCTTAGTAGTGTAGAATACCCTAAGCTAGATATCGATGAACTTAGTCTCTATTTAAGGTTGCTTGTTGTTCCATGGACTTCTACCCCTTCTTTGGTAACCAGGTTTTAAATGATTTTGGCCTCAAAATGTATTCTTTCAAAATATTTTCAATGAATGACTGAAAGGGATTTCTAACAGTCGTTTTTATAAACTATTGAATGAGGTAATAATCATAATGAACCGCATAATGAATGTAAACGAACTCACTTGGTAAAATAGATATGAATAATGATTTATACATTAGGGCATGATGCCATATTCAAAGATCGGGTCATGTAGAGAACGACCTTGGGAGTAGGTTTTGAAACCCACTACAATGGTGATATCTATGGGTTAAACAAGAAAAGATAATGAGATCATTTCTGGACGAACAATGAACTCTTTTTAGTAAGACTAATTTAATTGAATTTATTTTTTTAATTTTGCCTTCTAAATATTTTCCTAAATAATAAGTTTTATATTCAAATTAAATGATTTTAAATTTTGGTCTTATTGAGCTTTTCGCTCACATTTTCCTTGTTTTAAATTTTCCTCCCTTCTAAGTGGAAATCAGCTTAGGACCAATTGGGAGGCTACAGATCAGACTCGCGAACAGTAGAAGATCTTGAGTAGGTTGTTTGTGTTATTTAATCAAGGCATGTGTCAATTTAATTTCCCTTTTCTTACATTAGACTATGGTTGTAATTTGATTATTGTCGCTACTGTGTGTGTACACTAATGTGGGTCCGATGAGGCCCAATCCATACTTATTTGCTTTTACTGTTTTATTTTGTCTTATCTGCTTTTATTATTTTGATAAGAAATTTAATTTTTGTTTTAAATTTATCACATATTTCATAATCAACTAAATTCTTTAATTGGTAATTTTTAACTAAAATTTGCTTAATTAAATTAATTAATCCGCCATGTCACCTCTCAAATTTTGGGCCGTGACAATGACATGATAGTGTCTTTTTATTGTGTTGTGTAGTAGGTTACTCTTAATCAGTGGAGATATAATTGCAAGTGAAGTAGAGCGCAAGTTTCAATTAAATTTTTTTAGTTAAAGTGACAATCTCAATACTTGAATGCAGCACTTGAGGCCGTTAGCCGCATGAGTTGTCCTTTCACTATACATAAACTCAACAAGGATGATGACCTTATAAGTTCAATCTTACCATAAGGTAAAATATGTATCTTTATGAAATATATACCACTAGTTTCTGTAAAAGATAGGCATTTTCTTTCCTCCAGGATTGAATTTCAGGATCATAGCAAGAAAAAGAACATTTAACACTTAGTTTGGAAAGCAAGTTAAACTTGAAGTTAAAACTTAAATACTGTAGCATATGAGAGCTTTACACTGTAGTAAACTATTGTAGCATATGAGAGTGTTACACTTTAGCAAGTTGGATAGGTTTCTTCAAGTTCCAACTATAGCATTATACTGTAATATATAAGAGCTTTAAGTTCCAACTTACTTCCTACACAAAGTAAGGAAAAAAAAAAAGAAACTCGTAAGATCATTGATAGGTTGCCAGTCTTAGAACCTACTAAGCATTGGCACTAGTGAGGATGTTAACCAAACTCCAAAGACTGATGTTACTTGATATTTGTACAACTATACATTTTGTTATCGAACAAAAAAGACTAAAAGAGTAGACATAAAGTTTGACAAATTCATCTTGTTGAGCAATTCTTGTTCATTTGTTGAAGATTCTAAGTATACGAAAGCATCTGGGAGCAATTCTTGTTCATTTGTTGAAGATTCCAAGTATGTAGAAGCATTTGTTACTAACCATTATATTTATCGGGTTTTCAGATCTCGAACCTCCTTGATTAAGGCCAAAGACATAAGCAAGAACTGCCCAGAGGTTGATTGTATAGGGATTAGGATTGAAATTACCTTCAACCTCATTTGGTTTGACAGAATTGAGAAAACAAGAAGGCGATAGAAGGAACCGCAGCGTCACAAGGCAAAAACTAAAAAAGTATGCTTGAGGCATAGATGATTAAGCTTTCAAACTTACAGTTTTTACTCTAGAATACTTGACAAATATATGTTAGAGCTTTTTCCTCACAATATTGGCAACTCTGGAGTGTACCATGGATCTTTTAGGCTAATCCAATTTTCATGTTGATGTAGTGGAAGCATAACATATGAAAAAAAGATACAATCCTTTTAAAATGTGCTATTCACTTAGAATATCATAATATGGAGCATTTACTAACCTATTTCTTACGAAGGCCAGACAAAATGTATATATATACATAGAAATGGAAATGCAACTGGATGGTCTTAAAAGAATTGTCGCACATTGAGTAATAATTTTGAATAATGAAAAGGACTTTTATGTTTAAGTAAATTACTCAGCATGTCCTCAAACTTTTTAAAAGAGAACTTGTTAGTCTCTGTTTTTCTAGCCCTATTAATCTTGAACTCGTAAAAAGGATGCAAAAGGACTTGTGTAACTGGGGGATGTTAATTTTCTCTCCTTTTCTTGGTCATATGATTATCACATGATCATCATTTATTTCAAAAAGACCAAAACACACCTAATTAAATTATCTACCATTTAACAAAATTTTTTTTAAAAAAAACAAATCATAAAACTTTCATCTTCCCCAACTCTGACCAACAAAACTTGGACCCCCCATTAAACCGAGTTACAAAAAAACAAATTCATAACTAGACCAAAACAAAAAGATCAATACTAAATTATAAAAACATCAATATAAAAAATCGTATAGATTAGACCATTAATTTTTCATACTTTCCAAGCAACCAAACAAATTAAGGAACAAAAAATAGTTGAATAAGAATTCAAATCACCATAAGAACATGTTCTTTCAAAGAAAGGAAAAACACCATAATAATACAACCACACTAGAGCATTAAATTTAACACCTCGAAATTAGTTAAATAGGATTACTGTATTAAATGGTGAATTAGTGTGCCATAGTGTAATTTGAACTTAACTACTTTGTGATATTTCCAAATTAATTTGACTTATAAATATTTTTAAATCACTTTTAATTATTTTTTATTACTTTAAATTGTTAAGTTGTGATCAAGCATATTTTCAAGTACTTGAGAAAGACTTGAGGGTATATGTATATGTATTCGGGTGAGGACTTAAATCCTTTTGGATACACTGATTTGAATTTCCAATCCTGTCTAGATTCTAAGAGATCGACTTCTGGTTTCGTGTTTACTCTGGGCGACGATGCCATTAGTTGGAGAAGTGTGAAGCAAGATTGTACTTCAGATTCAATGATGGAGGCCAAGTATGTGGCAGCTAGTGATGCTTTCGAGAGAAGTAGTGTGGCTCTACGAGTTCCTTAGGGATTTTGAGGTAGTTCCTGGTATGGATAAAGCGGTATCGCTATACTGTGATAATAGTGCGGCAGTAGCTAATGCTAAGCAACCAAGGTTTCACAAGAATGTAAGCATATTGATCAAAAGTATCATGTAATAAAGAACCTTGTAGAGGGCAGGTATGTCGTTGTTTGCAAAATTGAATCTTAGGACAATTTAGTTGATCTATTCATAAAGACACTAACTGCGAGAGTTTTCAAGAGGCACGTGCGCTTAGTGTAAGTGGAAGATTGTTAGACATGTATGTCCTAAGAAGTAAAAATGTAATATGTTTTGGGTAACCTTTTTATCAATAAAGAATTTATTTATTATTTATATACCAAATCTTGTCTTCTTTACATTTATATTTATTGAATGTACGTTAAGCAAACAAAGATATGAGATTGTCGTTTTAAACCTTTAAGAATTGGGCATATGATGGACAAATTATGCAGAAAGACACGGTTCTTAAGGTGATAGTCTAAATCATAAAATCCGTAATCGACCGAATAAAGTTAGGCACTTTATTCATACAAAGATTGTTATGTTGTCTATATCCCCAACGGGATATGGTTTGTCTTGACCATCAGAGGTAGACTTCGCGAATAGAAATATTGGCACATTGTCATAGGTGACAATGTATTGAATCGGGTCATAAAGTGAATTGATTTGGATTAATAATTCTGTCTTGACAAATTGATTCACTTTAGACAATCATATGTATTGTATCTTAATCCTGAGATAAATAGTGGGCCCATTTTCTTGACTTGTGTCTTTTGATGCACCAAAGGAGACATCCACATTTTAATAGTGGTATGCATGTCGGTACGTTGAAGGCATGACTCTTGATAGCGTAGGCCTGCTATTATAGATATGGAATCTATAGCTCCTCGTTACAAGTAGTGATATCCTCTTATATGCGTTATCCTATAATTGGAAAACTGAAGAGCTTAACCATTTGGATACATAGGTGTAACTGAATGATATACTGTCTTTGGATGGTAAGTTTTCTAATGATAAGATAATGGAACGTAAGATAAAAATAATCAGAAAGGTAAGACAAAACTTGTCCTTAAGCCAATTATAGATAATCCTATGGAGATACGATACATTATGATATGTCATGGAGACTTAGCTACACGGGCTTCGTAATTCTATATAGTTCGAGAGTACAGCTCTAAGCTTTTAGTGGAGTAGCGTTTGAGTTAAAATTATGAAATGCATATCTGGGATATTGGGTTTCATAATTATTGGGAGCTTGAGCTATATAGGTCCATTTGGTCCCCTTTATTCGCTCACAAAAATCCTGTAACAATACGGTATGCTTTTTCAATAATTGGTGACTTATGTTAGATTTATCATATTGGCTGAAATTTGGTAAATTTAGATAATTCATGTTTGTTTATCGATTGAATTAATTTTGTGATAAAATTAATTCAAGATAGACTTGTTAAATTATTGTGATTAGATAATTCAAGTCTGTTTATCTGTTGGATTAATTTTGAATTAATTCAAAATAAACTTGTTGAATTATTAGGAATATTTATTTTCCTAAAAATTACCTAGATTTGACTACTTTAATCAGATGTCTTCTCTATTGGGTTATTTGAATTAAAATTGAGGCTCTATACTAAGAATCTTAGGTGGGAAACAATGATTTGTAGGGAACTTTTTATCGTAAATTTGGTAGGCCGGTCTTTAAGTTCGGCCTGCTAATTGAGGAGGATCGGCAGGCTAATCTACCAATTTGGCCTATCGACTAGGCGAAAAAGGAGCATGCGTTTTTATGCAGATTTTATTAGATATTGATTCTGATTTGAATTTTTGAGGCCTTATCTAATAAGGACTGACTTCTAGGCCCAACCTTTATAAAAGAGGAGTGAGTCTCATTATTATTTAAACTAGTTGAGAATTCAGGAGTGAAACTCTGTTGGTGAGACTTTGCAACTCCCTGGAAAGCTGTTGTTCATAAATCACAAACTATAGCTTTGGGTATTTCTCAAGTGGTTGGAAGGAGAACCACCTTGGGAAAAGCTAAACAACGTGAGCCCACACTTATTCCAATCGAAGATAGAGAATAACAAAGAAAGCCAATTGGTTAAGGTCCTTCGAGAACATTATTTCTCTTCATTGATTGTAGGAGCTTTTTGACACACAAAGATTAGTAAGATCTGGTTAATTTATGCATTTATTGTGTCAAACTTATGTTTTGGATATACTCTGATATAAAAAATTTTAAAATTCTACTATGTACTATTTTTCCAATAGATTCCTGCCCTATGGACAGCCTGCCGATATTGAGGGTTCGGCCTGCCAATATTGAGGGTTTTGCCGACTGGGTAGATTTCATGTTTGTTTGGAAAAAAAAGTTTTTACATAGTTTTTCAATCTTATTTTCATCAATTCAAAAACATAAAAATTTAGAGACTTAGAAAATACCTTTGCAATTGCTATCATCCATCTTTTGCATCTGTCTTCACTCCAAATGATTATTTAATTACAAAATTTTTTACAAATTTAAAATAATATAACAATTCTTAGACGGTGATCATAGACCACCATCCAAATACTATCTCAGTAATAAGTTCACTAATTATGAGACATGGTATATGGTTCTAGAAAAGACCTGTTGTGCTTTTATTAGTACTAGAGCTATAGGTTCAAAGCTATAATAATGGAGGTTGGAATGACTATTTGTTACTCACCTTGGAGTATGCTGACCGCAGGCAAAGATGCATTGCCTGCTATTATCTTTCTTTTTGTTAGGTAAGCTACTCGGGTTCATTGTCAGCAGAAGAGAAATCAAAGTTGACCTGCAAAAGCCAAAGCAATTATCGGCATGTTGGTACCAAAGACAAGGAAAGAAATCATGTTTTAAACATGAAAAACCTAAATACAAATTCTAACCTCTAAGAAACCATAGCTGACATAAATTAATTAATTAATAATTTAATCAGCCATAATTAATTAATAAACAATCACCATATAATCTTATGACAACATATAAATATATAGAAATCCTAGAGTACTAACTCTCTAAAAAATTAAATTCAAGCATAGAAGAGAACAAGATCACATAATTTATACATATAGCATTATCATAAACTTGTAAACTAATGTAAAAATTGTGGCTTTGATACCAATTATTAGAAAACCAGTATGCAGCGAAATTTTAAAAATGTTAAATTAGAGTATTTTTTCAAAACACAAGTTTGACATATTATATACATAAATTAATCATAGATCTTACTAACCTTTGTTTGTTGAAGAGCTCCTACAATTAGTGAAGAGAAAGGCCTTTTAGAAGAGCCTCAACCAACTAATTCTCTTTGTTATTCTTTATCCACGATAAGAATGTGTGTGGGCACGTCCAAAAGTTGGAAGCATGTCCGAACGTTTGCGTATTTGTTGGATATCCAAATGGGACTAAAAGAGGTTATTTCGATAACCCAAAAGAAAATAAAGTTGTGGTTTCAATGAATGCAACATTCCTTGAGAAAAGTTACATGAACGACTTTAAGCCTCATAGTAAAGTAGTACTCGATGAGTTAGCGAGTGATTCGATCACTTTGGGGGTTCCAGTTGAAACCAATCCAATCAATGTAGAAAAATAGACTAAACAACAACCTAGGAAGCTTCATCATAGTGGGAGGATCGGGAGTCAACCTGAGAGGTATATGTTCAATGGTGAAGCCTACTTGGCTAAACTAGCTGAACTTGATAGGGATCTTTACACTTACAAAAGGCTATGGAAGATGTTGATTCAAAACACTAGATAGGAGCTACAAACATTAAGATGAAGTCTATGGAAACAAATCAAGTCTAGAAACTTGTGGATCTTCCCAATGGGATAAAACTCATAGGGTGTAAGTGGATCTACATGAGAAAGAGAAGAGCATATAAGAAAGTCGAAACCAATAAAGCCAGACTAGTAGCTAAAGGATACACACAAAAGGAAGGAATCGATTATGAGGAAACCTTTTTGCCT
>CAMOHE010052934.1:0-17521 GCA_946598075.1 Artocarpus hirsutus | reverse complement strand
CATCAATTCCACGCGAGCGTCACCTGTCATAACACTTAAATAAAAAATGGTTAGCACCATTTATCATATATCATAGCACATCATGAGCATATCACTTAACATCATCATTAATATAACATTAACGTCGTTATTTACATAACATTATCCGTTACATCAAATTAGGCGGGCGTTACATAAAAACTTGTGGATCTTCCCAATGGGATAAAACTCATAGGGTGTAAGTGGATCTACATGAGAAAGAGAAGAGCAGATAAGAAAGTCGAAACCCATAAAGCTAGACTAGTAGCTAAAGGATACATACAAAAGGAAGGAATCGATTATGAGGAAACCTTTTCGCCTATAGCCCTACTTAAGTCCATCTATATTCTCTTGTCCATAGCTGCAGCTCTTGACTACGACATTTGGCAAATAGATGTCAAGACAGTTTTTTTGAATGGCTATCTTGATGACTCTATATATACGGTGCAACAGACAGGTTCAAGGCTAAGGATCAAGAGAGCAAGGTTTGTAAGATGCTAAAGTCAATTTATAGACTTAAGCAAGCTTTCCATTATTGGAACATAAGATTTCATCAGGTGATCAAGACTTACGGGTTTGAACAAAACATGGACGAACCATATGTCTACAAACACATTAAAGATGGAAAGGTGATTTTTTTACTATTCTATGTAGATGACATTTTGCTAATTGGCAATAACGTTTGGGCATTGTCATCAATCAAATTAGAATTCACTAAGCAGTTTGACATGAAGGACTTGGGCTAAGCTAATTATGTTCTGGGTATCCAAATCTTTCAGGATAAAAAGAACTAAATGAGAGCTTTATCTGAAGTAGCATACATAGATTAAATTCTCGAGAAGTATCCAATGCAGAATTCTAAGAAAGATAGGACCATCTAGGTCTAGAATTACTCTTTTTAAGCAAAACTCTCCAAAGTCTAATGAAGAAAGAAAATACATGAACAAGGTGCCTTATGCTTCAATAGTGGGTAATCTCATGTATACAATGCTTTGCACATGACCAGACATTTGTTATACAGTTAGGATAGCAAGTTGATTTCAATTAGATTAGGACCGAACCACTAGATTATGGTCAAGCATATTTTCAAGTACCTAAGAAGACTAGAGGCTACATGCTAGTGTATGCGAGTAAGGATTTAACACCTCTTGGATACACTAATTTAGATTTCCATTCCTGTCTAGATTCTAGAAGATCAATTTCTGGTTTTGTGTTTACTCTAGGTAGAGGTGCCATTGTTTGGAGAAGTGACAAGCAAAATTGCACTTCAAATTCAACAACGGAGGCTAAGTATGTGGCAGCTAGCGATGTTTCGAAAAAAGCAGTGTAGCTTCGTAAGTTCCTTGGGTATCTTGAGGTAACTACTAGTAAGGATAAGGTAGTATCACTGTATTGTGATAATACTATAGTGATAGCTAATGCTAAGGAATTAAGATTTCACAAGAAGAGTAAGTATTTTGATCGAAAGTATCATGTGATAAAGGACTTTATTGAGGCTGGGCATGTTGTAGTATGTAAGATCACTTTTGAGGACAATATAGCCGATCCTTTCATGAAGATACTAACTACAAGAGTGTCATGCCCTAGAGTATTGGAGGTGACGTGGTGGGTTAATTAGGTTAATTAAATAAAATTTTAATTAAAACATAAGTTAAAGAATTTAGTTAATTATGAAAAATGTGACAATTTAAAACTTTTTTAAAGCTATCATTTATAATAATTAAACAAGTAAGATAAAACAAAATGAGATGAAATAAAACGATAAAATGATAAAGAGAGGCAAATGTGCATTGGGTCCTACCGGGCCCACAACTTATACATACACATAGTATCGACAATATATAAATTACAACTACAGTCCAAAATAGAAAGAGAAATTTAAATAATATATGCCTTGATTAATTTATACATCTTCTACTGCTTGCAGGTCTGATCTGTGGACCTTTTGTCAATCCTAAGCTGAATTCCACCTAGGGGAAAGGGTTAAAAACAAATAAAAAGTGAGCAAAAGGCTCAGTAAGACTATGCTTTAAAATAGATAAATAATTTAAATATAAAATTTATCTTTCAAGGGAAATAATTAGAAAACAAAATTAAATGGCTAAATTCATTTAAATAAATCTTATCAAAATCAGTTTGTTCAGAAAGTATTTTTTTATCATTCTTGGGCAAACCATAATTGTTACCACCGTAGTGGCCCAGCTGGGTTTCGGGACCTACCCCCAAGGTCGTACACTATACGACCTGATCTCTGAATATGACATCATGCTCGTCTACGTTTTTCTATAGTTATTAAAATCTCTTTTACCAAGTATTTTTATTTACATTCATTATGAAAATCACCACAATCTACTATTTGTGAAAACAACCAATAAAAATCCTTTTTCAATCAATCATTGAAAACATTTTGATAAAAATTCCTTTGAGGCCAAAGACATTCAAAAACTTGGCTACCAACAAAAAGGGTAGAAGTTCTACCTTAATATCTATGCCAATGTCCAACACCGTAGTCCCAATCCGCTATACGTTTGCTCGACGGAACCACAAACAACCTTAAATATATAAACTAAGCCTATTAGTATATAGCTTAAGATATACTATGTTGCTAAACTATCCAATGGTGTCCTAGTGTGCCATTTATGTTTATAAATCATATTGCAAGATTAAAATGTCATCAAGGTTCAAAACAGTGAAAATGGTTGAAAAATGACAAATTTTTACTATACCTGATAGACATGCCGATTCCCCTAGTCTGGCCTACCGAACTATGTAGTTTGGCTTATTGACCATCTAGGTTCGGTCTGTCAAACTTTTTCAGGTTTGGCCTGCCAAAGGTATGAGTCCGGCCTGCCAGATTTAAGAATCTGGCCTGTCGAACATAAAGTTCGGCCTGTCAAACTAGGAAAATTTTAAAGTTTTCCAAAATCAAGTCTCGATCTTCTCGGAGCTTAATTCTCATTTTCACTTGTTTTTCTCAGTTCTCAGGTATGAAAAACATTCATAAATGATAGAAAAACATAATATAACACTTTTAAACTAGTTTAAACAAGATTCACATAGAAAAATTCAAAAAAATCCAAAAATGAAAAAATAGAGGAAAAATAAAAGAATTGATTCAAATCCGTTTTTTTATCAAACCAAGCCTAGATTCTATATATTTTAGGTTCCACTAACTTAGATTGAGGGTTTTCTACACTTAAGAAAGCTTGAATTTCAAAATGCTAAGAAATTAGAAAAATTTAGAAAAAGTTTACAATTTGAAAACTAACCTTGGATTTAAGCTTTAAATCGAGTTTGTGATCGTCCAAACGCGTTCCTGAGCTTCCAATCCACTGAAAACTGAAGCTTGGACTTGATTGGGAATCAAAAATTTGAGAGAAGGAGAGACAGAAAGGGAGATAGTGAGAGAGGAGGATAGGGTGAGACGAGAGAGTGAGAGAAAAAGAGAGAGTGTGCTGAGTGAGTAAGGAAAAAAGAGAGAGTGTGAGGGATTAAATAAGCAAAAGGGGGAGCAAAACCAATGAAAGAAACCGTGTGCCATCCACGGTTTTGAAAAAGGATGTGGTTGGCATTTGAAAAATTGTTTTGTTTCAAAATTCAAAATAACAAATAAAAATAATCAAGAGTAATTAAAATAATTAAAAATAACATTAATTTAGAAATATCACAAAATAGTCAAATTAAGTTTAAAACTTTCATCATGACACACTAATCCATCATTTTATACACTAAGACCACTTAATTAAATTTCGAAGCGTTACAGAAAGTTTTTGAGAAGCATGTAGAGGCTATGGAGATGCGAGATATGCCACATTTACTTACTCAGAGTAAGTGAGAGATTATTAGACATAGTACTCTAAGAAGTAAAATATTGTAACATGTTTTTGGAGACATTTTATCAATAAAGAAATTATTTATTATTCATATACCAAACATTGTCTTCTTTTTATTCATTTCTTTTGAATGTATGATATGCAAACAAAAGTCTAAAACTGTCAGTCTAAACCTTTAAGAATCATGTATATGATGGACAGATTATACGAAAGATATGAATCTTAAAGGTAATGGTCCAAATCATAAGATCCACAATGAAGGGAATAAAGTTAGGCGCTTTATTCATACTAAGATTATTATGTTGTCTACATCCCTAATGGGAGATAGCTTGTCATAGTCATCAAAGTAGGACTCTACGAGTAGAAACATTGGTGCATTTTCATAGGTGAAGATGTATTACTTCAGGACAAAAAGTTGAAATGATTTGGTTAATAATTCCATTTGTTCAAATCAATTCACTTTAGACAATCATATGTGTTGTGTCTTAATCGTAACATGAATAATGTACCTATATTATTGACTTATGTCTTTTGATGTACAAAAGGGTAACATCTCGATTTAATGACAGCACGCATATTGGTATGTTGGAGACATGATTCTTGATCCACATAGACTTGTTATTCATAGATTTAGAATCCATAGCTCTTTTGTAGAGTTAATGATATTCTTTTATGTGCATTATCGTATAATTGGAAGAATTAAGCACTCAATCATTTGGATACATAAGTTTAACCGAATGGTATACTATCTATGGATAGTGAGTATTCCAAAGGTGTAATAATGGAATGTAAGATCAAAGTAATTAGGAAGGTAAAACGACATTTATCCTTGAGCCGATTATAAATATCCAATAGGAATGTGACACATTATGATATGTTATGGACAGTTAGCTTATTGGACCTTTGTAATCTTATATAGTTTGAGAAACCAGTTCTAAGCTTTTAGTGGAATAGTGTTAGAGTTAATAATTATAAAATATGTATATAGGATATTGTATTTTGTAATTATAGGAGCTTGACTTATATATGTCCATTGGGTCTCTTGTGCTAGCTCATAATAATTCTGTAACGATACGATGTGTTTTTTCTACATATTGGCTAAAATTCAAGTTAATTGGATTTAATAATTCATGTTAGCTTATTGATTAGATTAATTTTGTGAATTAATTTAAGATAAACATGCTGAATTATTTGCATAATATTTTATTTGTATACGTTTATTTGTATATGATTGTTTTAATTATATAACTTTTCTATTGAGTTATTTGAATTAAAATTAAGGTTCTATAAAGGATACCTGAGTCAAATAAGATAGGATTTATCCAATTGGTTGAGAACAACTTAAGGAGTTTGAATTTGATTCGAACTTTAGGATCACGGTAGCGTGGTTGACAACATCTTTGTATCGCGGTCAACCACGATAATTAAAAGATATGCGTTTCACGCGTTTTTACTCTGAAGTTGATCCAAACTTGAATTTTGAAGTCTAATTTGATCAAGTTTAACCCTAAATCCGACCACTATAACTAAGGGGTGAGTTTTCTTTGTTATTTAAATCATTTGAGAAGCATAGAGTGAATATTCTAGTGAGATAAAATCTAAAACTCCCTGAGAGCTATTGTTCAACATCAAGAATCTTAGCTCTAGGTTTTCTCAAGTAGTTGGAAGGAGAGTCATTGGAGGAAAAGCTGTAGGACGTGGAGCCACAACACTTCGATCGTGAATAGAGAATAATAAATAAGACTAGTTGGTTATGATTCTTTTGCAAGATTCTTCTCTTCACAGATTCCTACTACCTTTTGGTATAAAAAAGAGGCTAGTAGGATCTGTCGTTAATTTTTGTATTTAGCATGTCAAACTTGTGTTTTAAAAAATACTATGATTTAAAAATTTTAGAATTATGCTCCATACTGTTTTCCAACATTTGGCACCAACAACTAAGTGGAATGTTGTGCACTCCAAGTTTAGACCCAATGTACCGAAACTAAAGTACCTCTTAGATTACCTATAGTATTCGACTTTTGCTTGCTTTGCAACTTAAGTTTGCAAGCTAGTGTTGGGACCCAATGGATGTAAACCATCAAGCTTTAATAATTATAAATTAAATAAGCTCAAATTGTTTATTTATAAATTATCAACTTCGATGTCATCCAACTACAGACCCAAAAGCTATACTTTTGACAATAAACCATTTTATAAGACTTTAATTAGTCTTATACATGATCTCTCATATTATGTGTGTCTAGTTACCAAAAGTATCCATATTTGTGGATAATGCTCTCATTGAATATAGTTCATGGCTTTAACATACCAACAAAATAAAACCTTCCATCATTGGAGTTCTTGCTTTTGGTATAGATTAAACATAAATGATTATCAAAGTGAATGGATTTATATAAACATAATTATTAATAAATCAAATTGATACTTTCGGCCTTGTCTGATATATGACCTTCGTTTAGGTCTTGTATATCAATGTGTCTACTAGCCAAGATAAACCTCATAATAGCCATTGCCTGCTCCGGCGCATGTGTAGTGGTATATGCCCATAGCACAATCTCACCCATGCATAAGTAATATGACATATCATATGTTTCCTTATAAACCACATGGCTTGCTTCTCTCTTTTCCATACGAGACTTTTGGCTATCCATCTTCCAAACGATATTATAATACTTGTTCTTTAGCTTGATCCAAACGACAATCACAACTCGTTGCCCAAACCTTGATGGAAGTCTCATCTGTAGCCCAACCCCGACAGCGATTCCAGTCCATTAGGTTGACCCTGATAGCGATCCTGACCTAATGGCTCGACCTTGAGGCAATCTCAGCTTGCTAGCCCTCACTCGATAACGATCTAGGCTTAACCATGTCGTCGATCTTGGCCCGTCGGCTCGATCTCAACGATGATCATGGATCGTTGGCCCTACCATGAAGATAACGTTCGTCTCAATGTCAATCCCAACTATAACATCATACAAGGCTATTGGCCACCTCAACTTTAGTAGTGACCACAAACCTAACATCTTTGTTTAAAAAAAATTTTGAAAACAAGAAATTTTTGTTTCCATAAGTACAAAAAAAAAAAAATGATAACGATTTAAAAAAAAAAAAAAAAAACAAAAACAAGAACACTTATGTGTTAAAAAATGTTTGAAAAAAATTAAAATTGTTTAAATAAACGATATGTGTTAAACAGATGTTTGAAAAAAATAAAATTGTTTAAATAAACAATAGTAAACTAACTTATTATTTAAACAAATGATAATAAACTAACTTATATCATCATAACATCATATTTCAAGAAAAAAAGTATAAAAAATATGAGGTTATTAATGATAAGACCCCCTAAAAAGTCTTATAAATAAGACTCTTTTCTTTTCTTAATGAGGTTTTTTTAGCCTTTTGATTCAAAATCAAGGGTACAAAATCTTAGTCTTACAGAAGCAAAAATAGATCCAGACACACTGAATAAAAACTTTTTTTAATGAAAAAATTTAAAAAATCCTTACAAAAAATTAAAAGAGCACTCCAAAAAAAAGAAAAAAAAAGATCTATAAAAAAAAGAACGAAAAATAGAATCATAGAACTTTTAGTGAAGAACACTAGCAACCCCACTTCGTGGCTGCCCTCTTAACCTACCATCGCGACCTAGGAGACCCACGACGGAGGAGGACCCTCTCGTGACCCAGGAGACCGTTGTGAGCCATCCTTTATAGGAATAGAAATAGGGTTTCTTGACCTCCACAAGATAGGGTTACGAACTTCGTCCGTCATGACGCATGACCTCTGCGTGATTGTGATATGAAATGTGGCGGTTGCCAGCAACATGATGGTTTTCATCATGACCCACTCGCGAGTTCAACCCACAGTGAGCTCAGATCATGAAGACTAGTGACGAGACCCAACCTTTTTACGACTTGTGCTGAGACCCATCGAACTACGACAAGTGGAGGAGCAGCAGATCGACTTATAGGTGGAGGAGTAGTAATGGCTGAGGATTTGCAAATATTGACAACTGTTCACAAAAATCGATAGAATTGCGACCCAAGTGGTCGCGCCCTATTGTTGCAACTTGTGGTGGTCTATTGTGTTCCATTGCATTTTTCCAAATCTAGAGTTACCGACAACCTAGGGAGGAGAGGAGGTAGTGTCGTAATGACCTACGATGGTCGTCTATATTCATGGATTTTTTTTTTCAGATTAGAATTTCCTTTCAGATTAGAATTTCCTCTTTCTTTTTTAGTTTTTGGATTTTAATGGATTTGGAGTATTTGGTGTATTTGGACTCATTTAACCCTTGGTGAGCTTGTTTAATTTTAACCATCAAATGTAAATCTTGTAGACAAAAAAGGGTCTCATCATCAATAAGAAAAAGCAAAAGGTTTTATCATAGAAATTCCTTAAAAAATGTATTTAAAAAAAGAAAAACAACACCAAAAATATCATTGCGTTTTTTTTTTTGAAAACGGGACTTCAGTGCATTCTGTGCTTCGTACTTATACATCATGGGAATTTAATTTAGGGTAAACAGTGCAGTTAGTCCTCAATCTTTTTAAAAAGGTGCGATTTGGTTCCTAACTTTTTTTTTTTTATTTAACTTGGTCAAACCTTTTCAAAGGTGCAATTTGGTCTCTACTTGTTAATTTTGGATAGAAAAAATGTTGGACATCATTTTTTAATTAAATGTACTAAAACACCCTTCAAAATAATTGATACCTTAAAAGTTAATAAAAATTAAAACAAACAATTATTAAAAATCTAAAAACCATAAAATGAATATCCCAAAAAAAACCTAAATCTTCATTCTTCTTCTTCATCGAATATTTTTCATCATAATAACCAAAAAATAAAACAACCCATATTGTCCTTTGACTTCTTCCTCTGATCTTTTTTATCATCAAAATTATGAAGAACAAAACACAATTTATTAAAAAATCTAGAATATTTGAACACATAAACAAAACAAAACTGTCCTTCCTCCCTAGTCTTCTTCTTCCTCGCAAGCCAATGGTCATCAATATGAAAAAAACTCACAGAGACTATACGAAGACAAGCATTAAATCAAATCCAAATATTAAATCTCTAGGAGGAATTTTGAATTGAATCAAATCCAACATTAAACCAAACCCAAACACTTACACTAAAGATCCCAAAAAGAGTTGAACAAAATCTCCCAAAGAGACTATATAAAGAAATAGAGAGAAGGCTTACAATGAGGGGCTGAACAAGAGGGATGATATCAACAAGGACCTTGAAGAGGTCGCAATCGACATTTTTGGCTTTGGCGTCGGCGATTGACGACTGATTTTGGTGATGAGTTAGCGACAACAATTTGGGATCCCCTAAAAGCCACGAATTTAGTTCTCTAAAAAAAAAAAACCCAAAATTCCTAGCCCACCCCTGGCCACCGGCCCCCTCCCGTGCTGACGACCGCTCCTTTGCACCAACCCCATCGTAGCCCCTTTCCCATGTCCAACTTTCTTGTTGTCTAGTCTTTTCTTTTTTTCTTTTTTCTTTTCCCCTTATGGAGAAGTCGTTTGTGTCGGCTTCTCCAATGGAGGTTTTGGGTAAGTTTTGTTTTCTTGTTTTTGTTTTTAAAAAAGATGTTTAGGGAATTAGATTTGAATTTTTTTAAAGAACTCGATTTGATTTTTGTTTTGAAAAAAATTGTTTTTTTTGCTAAGTCAAATATGTTTTTAATGAAAAAAATCCGATTTTAATAATATATATTTATTGTTTTTTATCTTTTTTATTTTTTTATGTTTTAATTTTGATTTCTTTAAAATATATTAAGTATTTTACTAAAATGGCCTCATTAAAAGTGATCGGAACATTTTTTAATAGTCAAATTTAACAACTGGAGGTTAAATTATACATTTTTTAAATAGTTAGATCTAATTAAATAAAAAATTAGACACTAAAGTTTATATTTTTAAAAAAATCAGAGAGTAAACGAGCTGTTTTTCATTCTATTAGTTTCCACAGAATATATAAATATTGTAATATTTATATATCATTTTCCCTCCTCGAATCCTCTTCACAAAAAAAGCTCCGCTTTTTCCTTTGCAAATCGGCCACGCTCTGTCTCTCTCTCAATACGGATGATCTGCACCTCGGCAGACCATCTCTAATTCCTCTCTCTCTCTTCCTTTAATCATTTAAGAATGGACACTCACACTGGTCTCTCCGAAGATCTTTCCGATTCCACACAACATCCCGACTCAGACACCGAACAACGACTGTACTTTGTTCCTTACAGGTTCTCTCTCTCTCTCTCTCTCTCTCTCTCTCTCTCTAGCTTTCTGCTGATTTACTTCATATCACTTCAATTCGATTCTATCCACAGCGTCACATTCTGAAATCTGAATCCAAAACCTTCATCAATTTTTCCCTGATTCTGTTTGTTTGGCCGCCGAGAGAGAGAGAGAGATATGAAAACGTGACTTAGGATTCTGCGGCAAGAACTTAAAAGATTTTGTTCTAGTCTCGTTATTTCTGAGATTCGAGTGTTGTTGTGGATTTATGTGTGAATTGGGGATTTTCTCAGGTGGTGGAAGGATGCGCAAGATTCGGTCTTGGGAGATTCTGTGGGAAAGAGAGGGATTGTGTATGCCGCGTCGCCGGCTTCAGGATATGCGGGTCCGATGAAGATCATCAACAATATTTTCAACTCGGATCTTGCGTTTAATCTCAGGAGAGAAGAAGACTATGTAGGTAATAGCGAGAATGGTGAAGCGGGTGTCTCGGGAAGAGACTTTGCATTGGTTTCTGGAGAAATGTGGGTTGAGGCACTCAAATGGTTAGTATAGATTGTTAGCTTCTTATATACTTTGAAAGTGAATTGATAAAGCTAGTAGTGGATTGAATTGTAAGTGATTGAATAGTTTTTTCCTTTCGATGTTGGTAAATTTTGTTTACTTGAACAGTTTCTGTTGTGCATAAATTCTGTTTTCTCCTTGTGATCTTCTGGCACTTTATGAGCTGTTTTGTATTTATCTGGAATTGGTTCAATGTGAATAAGAATCGGTTGTTTTCTTACATGCATGTTGGAGTTAACCATTTGTCACTGCTTCTCACACTTGCTCTCTGTTATCCGTTTCTCTTAATTCTAGATGAAAAGTTTCCACTTTTGAATCTCCTTCTTTGTAATTGATTGGGTTCTATATGATGTGATATTCATGAGGCAGAATAGTGTCTTTAAGGGTACCATGGTTGAGATGGCATTAACATAAATGATATGCAATATGTGCTCAATGGTTTCTCTGACAACTTGGATCTTCCAGATTTTAGCAACAGATTAAAATTTGTCATTCGATTGTAGGCTTTTGGTGCTTGTTTTGTTTGTTAGTTAGTTAGTTAGTTAGTCCTTTTCCCCATTTTTAGCGTGTTCTCTTTTGTGATGAGCAATTTGACTTTTTAATAATTATTTGTCTGGTACCATAATTCATCGAGTGTTTTATAGTTTGTGTTTGATAATAAATCCATTTAATATCTTAATCTGGGATCATGTGCTATTGATTTAGGCATAGTGATTCAAAATCGTCAATGAAGGAAGGTACAGGTTTTTCAGCTGCAGAAGATGACATGGCAGACGTCTATCCTTTACAACTCAGGCTGTCGATTTTGCGAGAAACAAATTCTTTGGGAGTGAGGATTAGCAAAAAGGTCAGTGTTCAAAAGTAAACCCATCTCGCTGTATTTACGTTTTTCGTTAGCACACACTTTTAAGATTAAAGATCAAGATTTTACCTTCTGAACATGATTTTAAGAATAAAATATTTCTTATGACGCATGTAATTCACTCATTTTATATTATTTTCCTTGTAATTGCATACGACCTGTTTGACAGAATAAAATGTTTTATTTTTGTTGGAAATTTGGTCATTTTTTTTCTTTTTGACAAATTGATGTAAGAGGGAATGTCTCTGGATCATTTATTATTTACAAGTATAGATATTGTAGAGCTTTCTGAATGTCATTTTACTGAAAAGGCTAAATTCTAAACCACCTTAATGATGACAATTTTTTCACAACATTGAATCTTATTTCAACGATGTGTAACTTGATATTTAGTATGACCTTTCATGGGGATAATTATGTCTTCAGATAGTGGTACAAACTCGATTCCTGTTTTTTTATTTTAAAGAATTTTGGTGAATGGTCTATGTGTTGTCTTTTCTATTTTGGTGGTCGGTTTTATCCCATGTAGCTCTTATGAATGAATATTTATTTATTTATTTTTAGGATAATGCAGTTGAGTTCTATAAAAGAGCCTGCAAAATATTCGGCACGGAGTTGGAACTGGTAATTAGCCTTAATATGAAATCCCATTCTTTTTACAATCAAGTAGAGTGCTTTTAACTAAAATTTATTGTGCAGTTACGCATTTGGGACTTTTCTGGGCAGACGAATCTATTTTTGCCAAACGATAAATTTAAGTTTTCAAGAGATTGTCAACGGCAGTCTGATGAGGTAATTGCAGCTTGATTGGCCAAATATTATGCTTCACATTAATATTTGTGAAATCTTGTAGCTGGTCTGTGTTTATCCATGATTTCATCTTTTCTAGTTTGAGACTTAATTATGCTATGTGTTTTATATTGTTTTGAAGTAATCAAATAGGTTTTAGGACTTACAAACTTCCATTACGCATATGACATCAGTTGGTTGTTTTAGTCTCAAAAAATTGGTCCTTGCGATTAAAAGAAATAATTTTTTTGTTTTTCTCAAACTTTCCAATATTTACGTGTTGAATAGTGAAGTTACTGGTCAATCATGTATTCATTTTTTCCCCACCTAGCCTTGATCTTGTTTGATGCTGTTGTTCCTGGTGTTGCCTTGGTTTCTTACCAGCCTTACTAGTCCTTTAACATGGCTATAGCTTGCTTTTATTATTGTAGACAGTGACGGGAACATTGTTGCCTTCATTATTTCTATTTGATGCTAGGTTTTCTATCCAATCTAATGAATAGTTGTTGAATTGAAAAAAAGAAGAAGTTATTTTTGACTCCTCTCACTCTCTTTATGGTTTAAGAACTTCCATACTTGATATGTTGATTCCTGGATTACGATATGATGCCCTGCAGCATTGGAAATGGTATTAGCAAATAGATTGCGGGATGGTGATTTTGTTTTTCTATGTAAGACATAGTACACTTCATGAATCTTCCTTACAGAACCGAATATGTTTCTTTTAATTCAACCAGTGATGTTATAGATGTTACATGTTCCTTGGTATCTTTGTATTGGTCTTGAGCAGAAAATATTCTGGATGGGCCTACCTTCCTGGTTTATTGGCTATTAATTAATTAACCGATATAATAATTCATCTTTAACTCTTTACAGATTCTATTGGACTTGCAAGTTTATGGGTTATCAGACTCAATTAAGTGCAAGGATGGGAAAAAAGATGAAATGGTAGTACAACATTCTTCAACGGCACATTCCTCTTCTACTTCAATGATGATGAATGGTAGCGCTGGCAATGGAAGTTCAAATTTCCTTCGTCCAACTTCATCCTTTTGGGGAAGCTCTTGTGAAGCTGGGACTTTGGGACTAACAGGGTTAACAAACCTTGGAAATACTTGTTTCATGAACAGTGCACTTCAGTGCTTAGCTCATACACCAAAGCTTGTTGACTATTTTCTTGGAGATTATGGTCGAGAAATAAATCATGAAAATCCACTGGGCATGGATGTATGTCTTGTACCCATTTGATTACTTGTTTCTTCTTATTCATGAATTGTATTTTTTATAAGGTTACTCGAATAAGAAGTGTTGTGATTACTAACACAAATTTCCGTACTTGGTCATTTTATTAACATCGCTTTGTTTCTAGGGTGAGATTGCTTTGGCATTTGGAGATCTGTTAAGAAAATTATGGGCTCCTGGGGCAACTCCAGTGGCGCCAAGATTATTCAAATTAAAACTTGCTCGATTTGCTCCTCAATTTAGTGGCTTCAACCAGCATGATTCTCAAGTCAGTAATGTTTCTTGCCTTCTGTATTCCTTTTCTGGGTTCTGAGTTTATGAAGTTTGTAAGTTTCCAAGTTGTCTTAACATGATGATTCTTTTGGTGATAGGAGCTCCTGGCATTTTTGCTGGATGGACTCCATGAAGATCTC
The DNA here is from genome assembly GCA_946598075.1 of Artocarpus hirsutus. Classification (NCBI taxonomy): domain Eukaryota; kingdom Viridiplantae; phylum Streptophyta; class Magnoliopsida; order Rosales; family Moraceae; genus Artocarpus; species Artocarpus hirsutus. Next base: position 3,543 of record CAMOHE010052934.1, on the reverse strand, counting down.
AATCGTGTAAAGTGCAAACCGTATATGGAAGTTAAAGATGGAGATGGTAGACCAGATGAAGAAGTTGCTGATGAATATTGGCAGAATCATTTAGCTCGCAATGACTCTATCATTGTCGATGTGTGCCAAGTAAGTGGCTTCATTTTGCTGTATGGGTATGCTTATCCACTTTTTCTTCCAGATTGGCTGTTTTACCTTATTTGGTTCATTTTCTTTATCTTTTTTCTTTTTCATTCAAGCTTCAATTTTTCTCCCCATACAAGCTATTAACTCTGCAGACTTGCTACCACATGTGTTATCTTGATAAACAGAGTTTAAATGTTGACAAAAAAAATTAATATACCAATATATTTTTTCCCGGGGGTAGATTTGATGCAGCTGCCTTATCAGGTTGTAAAAATCCACAATTGGTATAAAACTTTATCATGTTGGATTTTAGACTGCGTGTTCATTAGCTTCTGAGTATGTGTGTATTGATGTTTTGATTATGTGGCAGGTAAAATTAGAATTTGAATTTATTAGACTTGATAAGCTCTTTCTAATTGTAAGAGAACCGGACAATATAAATAAATTGGTATAATGTTTTGAAACAGTTGGATCTATACACTGAACATACAAGTTTTAAACTGTTTTGCGGCTTTATATGGCAATACATGTCTTTTTTCTTTTGCCTTAAAGTTCTTTTTTCTTTTGCCTTAAAGTTAGTTTTTGATGAATTTTGCATATTCTTTTACTATCTTTCTCAGCTTGATTGAACAAATTCGGTTCCTTTGCCAACTCTTTCTGTTGCAGGGTCAATACAAATCAACATTAGTTTGCCCTATCTGCAAAAAGGTCTCTGTTACTTTTGATCCATTCATGTACTTATCACTACCATTGCCTTCAACAACAATGCGGACAATGACTATAACAGTTGTGCATACTGATGGAAGTTGTCAACCGTTGCCATATACCATTGCTGTACCCAAAAGTGGGAAATTTCAAGATCTTATTGAGGCTTTGAGCATTGCTTGCTCTTTGGAGAATTGCGAAACCTTGCTAGTAGCTGAGGTATGTCAGATTTTCAATCTAAATCTAACTGTTTTTATGTGGCTGGCAGTGGATGTGAGATCTGTAAATTGTTTGGTCCACTTGTGTTTGTTTGCTTGTATCTTTTTGTGTATACGTATGAATCATTATATTTCATTTCTGAAGTTCTGTAGATCTTTACAGATATACAATAATCGCATTATACGTTATCTTGAGGAGCCAACTGATTCACTATCTTTAATTAGAGATGATGACCGGCTTGTTGCCTATCGGTTAATGAAAGATATTGAGCAAGTTCCTTTGGTTGTCTTCATGCATCAGCGAATGGAGGAGTAAGTTTTTGCTGCCTTATTTTCATCCATGCTTCCTTTTTCAAAAGCTGTCTTTGCAGACTCCAAATCCTTAGCATTAATTTGGAAAAAAAAAAGGGTGTTGAGAGATATGGGTTTATTGTTTACCTTGATTTGTGTAATTGTGTACTAGAAAATAGGGATGTGATTACTGAAAATTTGCTGGAAATATGTACTAGAAAATTGGGATGTGATTAGGAGAAAGTCAAGGATCACAACATTTAATTTTTCATTTTTTAGCTAGTTTCTTAGTTTAGTCTGAGCGCTTCTCCTTGTAAATAATTTGACCATAGCCGTGTAAAATATATTGAGAGTACAGTATAGAAAAGGTCTTTTTCTTCTCAATATTGTTTTTCACTTGTTTTTCAACATGGCATCAGAGCTGTAGGCTCTTTCTGGACCTGAAGATTTTGGCTCTTATGGTAGTTCTTTATTCTCTGTTTTACTCTGTTTTCTGAAAGTAGAACAGAGTATTTTTTCAGCCTTTTCCACGCTCTTTTTCCTCTGTTTTTCTCTGAAACCAGAACAGAGTTCTTAACCAATTTTTTTTTTTCACTGTGCTACAGAGTGCTTGTTCTCAGCGTTCATTGCTATTTTTTTGGCCTTCATTGCCATAATTTCCCTTGCTTTCTACCGTACTGTATTGCAACGCAGCCACGCTCCTATTTTCACAAGTCCAAATCCAAAAGATATATTTACTGAATCCTTTTTTTTTTCCCCGTGGTTACACCACACCAAGCAGTTGCTCTCTTTTGTTGCAAACGTGTCTCCATTACCGTTTTTCTTGTTTCATTTGGTCTTGGTAACTAGTTCTTGAAGAATGTCAGAAATAACATCACCCATCCCTGCTATCCAAAACTCTCAGCCAGTGGAGGAGCAGGTCCCACGCACAGTAGGCGAGCAACAAAATATTCAACCAACCTACCGACTCAATGGTAGAAACTACTTGAAGTGGTCTCAGTTGGTTCGAACTTTTCTGAAACGGAAAGGGAAATTGAACCACTTGCTGCGGATTGGACCAAAGGAAGGAGAGGCAGGCTTCGAAGCATAGGACGAGGAAGACTCGATGATTATGTCTTGGCTGTGGAATTCCATGACGCCCGAAATCAGCGACACATGTATGTTCTTGCCATCTGCAAAGGCAATCTGGGATACCCTGAACCAGACATATTCCAAAGTCCATGATGCTACGCTGATATACGAAATCAAGATCAAGACGGGAGCAACCAAACAGGGGAGTAAATCAGTGACCAAATATGCTAATTTACTGCAAAATCTGTGGCAGGAACTCGATATTACCGAGTGATTGACCTAAAATGCACTGAATGTGTGGCTGTAATAGATCGAGTTTATGACTTTCTTGCAGGTTTAAACGCTGAATTTGACCAAGTTTGGGTTCAAATTCTAGGGAGAACAAAGGTTCCATCCCTTAATGAAACAATTTCCTTGATTCGGGCTGAAGAGAGTCGAAGGGGAGTTATGCTTGAACCCCAATTGACTGATGGCTCGGCACTTGCAGTGGCTGGAAACAAACAACGAAGTCTCGTCTTGGAAAGGCCACCAGATGCCGAACATGGAAGGGCGGAAGTAGCCAAGGGGATAGGCCGTGATGAGCTCTGGTGTACTTATTGCAAAAAACCACGCCATACAAAAGAACGCTGTTGGAAATTGGATGGGAAGCCAGCTAGCCGTGAGTGGGGAAATAAAGGAGGAGGACCACAGCAACAACAACAAGGTCATGCCCACATGGTTTCACAAGCAGCACAAGATCAAACACAAGGACCCGGAGGATTCAATAACGAAGAAATTGAAAAGCTGAGAAGATTACTGGGGTCACTTGAGAAGCTCTCATCTAGTTCTTGCTCTCTAGCCCTTTCAGGTGAAACTCCTTGGATTAAATATTTTTGAGAAAGTGCTTGTGGATTCATGGATTTTAGACTTAGGAGCCACAGATCATATGACCCACACATCAAAACAATTCATTACCTATACCCCATGTCCAAGTAATAGGAAGATCTCTGTTGCCAATGGAACTACAACCACAGACCACAGTGGCAGGAGTAGGAAATGTCCTTATTACCCCAAATCTTGTTCTTAAAAATGTTTTACATGTTCCAAAATTATCCACGAACCTTGTGTCCATTCAAAGGCTTACGAAAGACTT
>CAMOHE010052932.1:51926-133572 GCA_946598075.1 Artocarpus hirsutus | reverse complement strand
AAGATGAGTAATAAGAGATGTAGGGTTTGATCTTTTACGGGCTTATATTATATATGAAATAATATTAAATTTTTTAAATTTAATTAATTAAATACGGGTCAAAAACGGGTCATTTTTGTGTCAGACGGGTTGATCCGAACCTGACTCGTTTTTTTACGGGTTAATTTCGGGTCGACACTAAAATGACCCGTGGTCAAATTTTTCGACACTAACCCTCAAAAAATCGTGTCGGATTCGTGTCATGTCGTCATGTCGCAATCCGTATTGTCGGCCCTACACAAAACCATGGTTTATTAAAAAAGAAATTGCAATCCTTTTTTTATTTTAAACAAGGATAAAAAAAGGAAGAGAGAGAGCATGAAGAAGGTCGTGAATACAGCTGTAACCAACACTTGGTGGAAGAGTTCTCTTCGATCGGCTTTCTCTAACTTTGACTTCATCTACCCCTTGGCTTTTCCTTCCCGCTTTGTACGGTACCGCATTATCCTATCATCATTTTCATATTTATTATTGAAAAAATTTTATATTAATACCTTCTATTATAACAAAATATAGGTTCGATTTCTTACGTTTAAAAATATTTAATATTTATAATTGACTTTTGAAAAAATCTTTTTTAATACTTTGAAGTTTTTTTTAGGATACTAAAAAACAAAATTACTCTTTTTACTCATAATTATCTAGTTTTAGTTGTCAAAACTAAAAAATATGATTAAATTCAACAGTTGTAAAGAAAACCTTATCGATAGAATCCTCACTATAAGACCTTTGTTTACGTTTAGAATTGAAATTTTAAAGTTTTTGCTATAGTTGAATTTTTATTTTAAACCTAGAACTAATTGGGCCATTTATTATTCTCCTTAATTTTTATTGTTCGTTTACAATGTTTTCCTTCATAGTAAAAGACTCAAATCATGTCTAATTTTGATATTCAAAATATTGAACCAATCACATGATAACACATTATTGAAAATTTTAAAATATTATTTAATTAACCTTTTCATGCTTATTTATTAAATGATATGAGAAAAATATAATTGACTAGATACTATTTAAAATACTAAAATTTAGACAAATAATCTAACGTCATTGTAAAATCTAAAGACATTAGGATTTTATGGTGTGATATAAAACATATATTTTAATGTACTGTTTGGAAAACTCAATTTCAACTCAAACAGTGTAAAGTTTTCACATATTATAGTAAAGGCAAAATTATGTTATAGTGTAAAGTTCTCACATGCTATAGCATTCTCAGTTTTAAATCACTTTCCAAACACTCTGTAAAATGCTAAGGATACAATATAATCATATTACATTAAAGAGATTAAATGAAAATATGAGGATTCCTAAATATGTCATATAGTTAAGTACTTTTAAAATTGACCATGTAATTCTTTTAAATTTAAATCATATATAATAATCCCTACAAAAATTTATAGACCATAATTGATACCTACCATTGAAAATAGCATAAAACTAGCAATTAGTAGGCTCTTTTTTTGTAATCTATCAACAAACTATCCTAAATAATTGGTACTTAAAAATACAAATTAGAGAAATAAAAAACAAAAAGTGCTCCGAGATTGAAGGTCTAATCTTATAAAGATTTCACATTATACTGGGGAGCCTTTAACACTGCTCATCAAAGGCAGAGTTTCTAGCCTTGCCCTTTGAGAAAGATTACAAAGAGTGTTTCGGAGTTAAGTTTCAACTACTATATCGTACAACTCTCACATGTTATAATATAAAATATATGTTATAATATAAAGCTCTTATATGTTCTAAGTTTATGTTTCAACATAATTTCTAAACACATCAACAATACCATAAATTAGCAAAAGCGCGCAAGTCTGGACAAGATTCCTCTATGAAAAAGGGAATCAAACAAAATTGAACCCCAATAAAAGATACCTGCTTTAGAAGGGAAAAGAAAATTAAAATTTGGACCTTTTTCTTTTGTTTTTCCAAACTAGAAAGGAATCTTCTTTTTTTATGGACAAACAAAGATTTGGAAAGTGTCATAAACAAACAAAATTGTCTTTTTTTTTAATGGCATTGCAGCCAACTTGGAGCGTACGGTGCCATTAAAAATAAAAAAATAAAAAAAAAACCTCCGTTTACACAAAGAAATTTCCAACAAATTTTTAGCATCCAATGTGCACACACAATTGACTTTAAGCCTGAATGCCAGATACCTTTTAATCTGAATTACCATTAAAATCAATATTCAAGAGAAAGTGGATCAAAGAAGATATGAGTAAGACTCTGGTACCTGTCTATTTTATTTTTTTTTTCCTTTTTCTGGTCCTTAAATAGGGACAATCATATCTGTTAGGATTTTTAATCCTACCTTTATTTTTGTTAACATAATAGGATTTTCAAAAATAATATTTTACTCTGCTGATTCTTTATGATAATTTATTTCGTTTTATGGTTGAAGTTTAAATTAATTTGTTAATCTGAAGTTAACTAGTGAGAGTGTGTTTTTAATTTTGAATGTAAGGTTAAGATTATTCAAATCTTTGAATCGAATTCTGGTCAAGTTGATTTTACGTACAACTACATCTAAGATTCATTTATGATGAACCTAACTTGTTTATGAAGTTCATTGTTGAATTTTGCAGATTTTCTGACAAGTAAACTCATTTTTTTTAACTGTTTTTTAGATACCAACAAATGATAAGTTTCTAATTTAAATTATTTTGAGCTGCATAATAAAGTAATATGTCACCTTAGGTGATTGGATCGGATGCGAGCATTAATCTTGGAGTACATCACTTGGACTGAAGGCAAGTTGAAGATTTGGAGTAGAATGAACATGACTCAAAAAGAGACATCGTGAGATCTACGTTGACGTAGTTTTTTTAGTTTTTTTTGTAATTCCAATGTCTATAAGTGTAATTTGGTGTTAGCGGAATATTTCTTTCATTAGGTGTGATGAACACCTATGATTTTTTCTCATCAGGTGAAGATTATTCAAATCTTTGAATCGAATTTTTTGGTCAAGTTGATTTTATGTACAACTATGTCTAAGATTCATTTATGATGAACCTAACTCGTTTATGAAGTTCTTTGTTCAATTTGCCGATTTTCTAACCTGTAAACTCATTTTTTTAAGTTTTTTTAGATACTAACAAATGATAAGTTTCTAATTTCAATTATTTTGAACCGCATAATAAAATAATGTCACCTCGGGTGATTGGATCAGATACGAGCATTAATCTTGGATTACAACACTTGGAATGAAGACAAGCCGAAGATTTGGAGTATAGGACAAAGAGTATTAAGATGAGTCAAAAAGAGACATCATGAGATCTACGTTGATGTAGTTTTTTTATTTTTTACTGTTATTATTATTATTATTATTATTATTATTATTATTATTATTATATATATTTGTAATTCCAATCTCTATAGGTGTAATTTGGTGTTAGTGGAATATTTCTTTCATCAGGTGTGACGAGCACCTATGATTTTTTCTCGTGAGGATTTTTAGCCAACAACCATGTACTACGTTCTTTTTACTTTTATGCATATTTACTTTACACAATAATTTTTTGGTATTGTTCTAAAAATTTGTTAATGAGATTTAAGCGCATATACCATTATTTTATAATTTGTCAAGTCTTACAAAATCATTTATAAGAATTTTTTTATTAATTGGCAACGAACCAAAAAGCTTAGTTACATGAAATATCACATTTTAAATCTTAATAAAAGTGAATAACATATTTACTTAACTTGTTAGTAAATGTTATTTTAAAAATTAGAGTAAATTGCTCCAGTAATCCTCAACCTTCACAAAAATTGAACATTTGGTCCTTAACCTTTTATCTTTGATTTATTAATCCTCAACCTTTGATTTAAGTTGCTAAGAGATTAATTTAACAGTCAAACAGTTAATTTTAGATAGAAAAATGTGACAAATTGGTTCTCAAAGTTTTGAAAATATGACAAATTGGTCTCCAAAATTATAAAAAAAAATGTGTCAAATTGTCCCTAAAATTAACACTTAAACTATTAAATAGGCCCTTAGCAACTAAAATCAAAGGTTGAGAACTGAGAAATTAAAAATAAAAGGTTGGGGACCAAATCTATACTTTTATGAAAGGTTGAGGACTAACGTGACAATTTATTCTAAAAATTATATAAAAGTTTTGAGCATGTAAGTTTTCAATTTTATCCCCAGTCCAACCATCCCCAAAATTCTCAACCTTAAGCCCAAAATCAATTCCTAACCTACACTAACCCTAGTCAAAATTTACTTACTCACCATCGAACACCTGTTGTGTAAGACCCGAGAAATTCTCAAGTTCATTACATGCATAATATTTAAGAATTATTTAATCAAGATACGTGTCACAAGGATTAGTGTCTAAATTTGATTTTTATGATAAATCTCGCAAAAGCAAATGTGAGATTTTTGAGATTAAAAATCATGTCATAATCCTAAATAAAGAACAGATTAAATGAAAGATGAGGATTAGTTAATAAACAAAGAAAAATAAGCTAGAAAGATTAATTATTGTAAAATATGTTGCAAGAAATTAAAGAGATAGAAATACAATAAAAGAAAACACTATATGACAAATATAAGAATTATTTAGTTTAAGAAAACATTGTATGAAAATATGAACACTATACTACATAAAATTAAGCAGTATGAGAATAATGCGGTGTAAAGATTATATTGATAAGTAATATAGTATAAAAATTAGACTAAATAAAGTTAAGTAGTATATAATTATATTTTGTAAAGGATGTAGAAGATGAAAGATTATGGGACCTCATAAATTATATAGAAAAAAATACTAGTAATAAGGAAAGTATATCGACAATATAAGAAAAATATTATCAATATAAATTTGGATTGATAAAAAAATCAAGAGGGGCCCACAAGGTGACACCAAAAAGATAGAAAATGTGCCACATCTTCTCCTTGATGGTTGGATTTTATGAGTGGTGGATAGCAATTATTTTGATTGCAATTTGGTCCCTAGATTAAATATTTTTTTTGCAATTAAGGACCTAAGTGGATAAGTGCTTCATATTTCCGACAATTGTTTCAAGTGCTACAAGAGACCTACAAAGTGATTGTAGAGAGCATGCCATGTCACTCCTTCACCTATTAGCTCAAGCGCCAAGGGAGAAATTATTTTTCATGCTATACAATGTTGAAGAACATTGGATGTTGTCAATTATTTTACCATGAGAGGACTAAATATATTGGTTTGATTCCCTTGGACACCTACCATGCGATGATTTCATATCACTGACAAGATTGTAATTATCGATTTTTCTTATAAAATTAACTTTGTTAAGTTTTACATAATTATAGTGTCTATTAATTCATTTAATCATGGCATATTGTTAAGGCTCTTAATGATTGGAAGCTTCAAGTAAGAAGCGATGTCACATTCCGACCGAACGGAACCTTATATTCTAAATGTAAGTGTCTAAGACAATATGAAAATGTAGAATGTGGTTTTTTATTTTACGTTTCATGTGAGATATAATTAATGATGGTATACAAGCCTTAGCAAAAAAAGAATTTTATATACATGCAAATATAAATAAAGTTAGAATAGAGTGGGTACAATTTATAAATAGGTATGTCATTTTTAGATAGAGATAGTAGATAGATGATTGTGCAAAATGATTGTAGATAAATGATTGTACGTAGTAGAGATAATAGATAGGTATGTCATTTTTAGATAGAGATAGCAGATAAATGATTGTGCAAAATAGTTCACATCTAAATGATCTTGTACATACTTTGTAATTTCAATATACATCATTTTTGTATGCAATTAGGACCTTATTGTAATGGATAACACACGAGATTAGTCATCTCATAGGAAAACAAAAATTTTAGAAATTTTTTTGTACAATACCAATTTCCACAGTAGTTTTGATAAAAACCATTAATTGGAAAATTGGCTACATCTCCTATAAGGTGGAATCGGTTTTGGCCATAAGTTTTGGTGTAATTTTTTATTGCAAAATGGTCCTTAAGATGGGTCATAAAGTGATTAAGGACTTAGGTGGAAAAGTTAGTTTCTTTTCTCCATCTTTTGCCCCATGGAACTTGGAAAAAAAACACCCCATTTTTCCATACAAAACTGGCAGCCTCATCCCACCTTCCCTCAAAGTTTTTGATGATTTTAAACTACCAAATCATGTTTTGTAGCAAAATCAAGAGTATGGAGGAAGAATAAGGAAGTTTTAAGGTAAAACCTAAGACTTTACCTATTATGTTCAAGGGGTTTTGCTCACGTATTTTGTGAGATTTTCATGGGATGTGTTATATTTTTGTGAAGGGGTTATAGAAAGTTTTCTAGCATCGAAAAGGAGGAACAAAGCTCTTAAAATTTCTTGCAAAATTATAAACCCTAGCCTAGAAAGTTTATGTTTTTCTTAATGCATACCAAGTGTTTGTTCTAAATAATGGACTATGTCATGCAAGAAAATTTTATGGTATGCTTAGTTTACATATTACATAGTTTATGAGATGATTGAATAGTTGAGAAACTAAGGTTTTAAGCAAGAAAAAGGAAAGTATGATAAACCTTACCTTAAGCACAAAATTAAGCACTTAAAGTGTTTGATAAAATGTTTTAGATCATGACATGTAAAATGGATATTAGAGTATGACTTTTTTTAGAGTATCAAATGCTTAAAAATATGTTTAAAAGGTTTAAAATGTGATTAAACCCTAATAAAGCAAGATGAACGAAGTTTTGACACAAAAAGTGTGTTTAAGAGTAACTTTGAAAGATCTAAGTGTTTGAGGCCCTTAGAGGCCGAATTATTTTTTAATTGCAACACAAGATTTGTTGGAAACATCGATCCGAACAACTTTCGTGAGAAATCCCACTTGAATTCTAATCAATTTAAGCCAAAAAATAAGGATTTTGGTTCTTCCTATCCAAACAATATATGAAGATAAATGGTTTTGAGAAAAGTTAAAACACAAAATTCATCAAAACTATTTTCAATTGTGGACAGTTCGTGAAAATTCTATATCGATTTCAAGTTATGAGTTTTACAAGATTTTAAGCACAAAATTTCAAAATAAGGAAAACATTTTGAAGTGATATGCATTGAACAAGGATAATTTTTAAGTTTTAATTCTTATAAAAAGCTGGACCTTTTGGTATAAAGTAGTCATTTTTTGTTCCAAGGCAAAACGTCAAGATTTTTGTATTTTGGGACAAAAGAATTAGACTATATGAAATGAGAATTTTTACTATGAAATGCTGGTTTTCTACAATTTTGTAGATAGTGAGTAACCACAAAATATAAGTTTAAGAGAATTTGAAGTTTTTATTAAATAAAAAAGAGAAACATGTTAAGGGCGTAATCTCAAGATTTTAGTATTAGGGGTAAAGCCGTAAAGTTTTGATAAAATAGATATTTTCTAAAAAAAAAAAAAAATCGATGTTTAGTTTTTCGTAATGTTATGAGTAATAAGGAAATGTAAGTTTTGTTTAAAACAGGTTTCAAAAGTTTTTGAAGACCCGTCAAGGGCCAAATGGTCATTTTTGTAAAAAGGCCAAAACGAACCTAAAACGTCCGATTTTGGAGAACGCCCTTTACCAGGAATTTTTTGAAACCCATTAGTAGCAAGATGGTAAAGTAAAACAAGAAGTTTAGTAAAGTTACGTAATTTACGGAAATCCCGTTAAGGGTAAAAATGTCACTTTTTTCGTAAAACCACAAAAAGGGACCTTGAGCCCTTTGAATTAGTAAAACACGTTAGCCCTTTGAATTAGTAAAACACGTTAGCCCTTCGAATTAGGCATAGATACTACTACAGTAGTTTTTTACTATGTAAAGAAATTTTTTTTTGCTATTTTAATGAAAAGCTATTCTTGTTTGAAAAGATATGTTAACAAAGTTTACGAAAATAAATGTTTATTCAAAAAATTTTAAAGAATGTTTAGGACAATTTTAAGTCATGTTTTGAACTATATTTTAGTTTATGTTGCAATGAAAGTCACAATAGTTTCAATAAAGTTTTAAGTAAAATTACTAGCATTTTTCTTACTAAAAAGTAAGATTAAAGTTTAAGAAATCAAGTATAAGAAAACTAAATAACAACCCAAAAAGGTGGGTCGGTGCAAGTAGCTTCCTGGTTCATGGAGATGATTGACATTTGGAGAAGATTGACGACATTCAAAGAAGGTCATGGAATCTCATATGGCATTTGTTGACGCATCCATTGCAAAGCCTCGCAAAAAGAATATCGACATAGGAGGCTCCAAACGATCATTAGGCTTGCATGGCCTCGGAATGATCCCACGTTGCAGGCCCTGAAATCAACGTTCGTCACAGACAATAATCCATGGTCCCAAGAGGAGGAAGAGAGAGGAGAGAGAGAAAGTGGATGAAGGAAAATGGTAAATTATAATGAAATGTATTTTTGGTACTTTGATAGTGTTGAATATGATTTATTAAAATTATGCTATTTATTATCTTTTTCAAAATATTATAGCCACTAATTTTTAGGCAATTTATCTATTAGGGACCAAAAAAAACCTCTACTACAGGGTATCTGTAACACCCCTGAATTTTTAAAGTAAAATTTATTATGTTAAGCTTAATTATTAAGTGTGCCCGTATAAATTTTTGTCGTTAATTTTAGTTATTTGAAGATTTTATTGTATTTGTTATATCTAAAATTTGATTTTTCGTTTAAAATATAAAATGATATTTTTATCCCACATTTTCCCCATATTTCGAAAATGCCCTTGACTCCTTTTATTTTTCTCGCTTTTCTTTCTCTTCCTCATTTTCTTCTTTCTTTCTTTTCTCTTTCACGTTTTCAGCCCTCTCTCTCGTCTCTCTCTTTATCTCATTCCCGTCTCTCTTCCTCTCCCATTTTCTTTGCAAAATTTCATTCTCAAACTTTAAACCCGTTGATTTGAAGTTAAGAGACGGAGATTCAAGCTAGAAATCCTCTTCAAAAACATTGATTTGAGGTTAGCCCTTTCTCTCTCCAAGATTTTGATTTTCGTTTTGAATTTTTATGAATTTTGCAATCCGAGCTTCATTGAGCTTAGATAATGTTTAATCTAAGCTTATAGGACTTGTTTTACTATGAATCTAAGCTTTATTTAAACAAAAATTAGTTTAATCAAGTTTTTACATTTTTCTTAGATTTTTAAATCTATTGTGAAATTGAGTTTAAATGTGGAAAAAATTGTTCAAACTTGTTCTATTATGATTTTCTATGCTTTCCATATGATTTTCATGATCTAGGAATTGAAAAACAGGTTTTAATTTGAGATTTGGAGCTTGGGGAGGTCGAGACTCGAAGTCTCAGGTCCCCAGATTTTGTCAATTCGGCAGGCCGAACTTGATCTTTGGCAGGCCAGATTCACGAGTTTGGTAGGCCGGATTCATCCGACCGATAGGCCGAACCTAGAAAAGTTTGACCGATCGGACTTAGTTTTTCGACAGGCCAAACTGTACAGTTCGGCAGGCCAGACCAGGGAATTCGACAGGCCGACTGTAGACTTAGAAAATTGTATTTTTCTTCTAGTTTTTAATGTTTAATGATTCCAAAATGTTTCAAAGAGGATTATAATTTTGTACCATGATTATTTTGAGTCAAAAGGGCACATTGATAATTAAACTAACATAATGATATTTGTTGAAAGTAATTTATGATTTTAAATGCAGTTTTTAAGGTTTTAAACGTATATGGAGCATACGTTGGATTTTATTTGGAGCTTACGTTATTGGATTTCAAATGAGGTAGGATATTTTCATCCCTTCCTTTAGTAACCCTTTTTAAATTGTTTTGGTTGAAGTTTATTTCTCAAATATTTCCTTTTAATAATGATTCTTGTCATTCATTTTGAAGAATTGTATTTTGATATTTCTTTTGGATTTTCAAAACATGTACGGTGATGTTTTATCAAAGATTTGTTCAAGTAAGTATTTATCAATCTTTATAAATAATTTTTGAGACTTGTTTTAGTAAATATGATTTGTGAATGATATTTTAAAATAACTTATTTTTAACTAATTATCTCTCTGAGCCTTCCGCTTACGTTTTTCCTATTTTTAAATATCCCCTTCTAGGTTTTTTTTTAAAGAGAGAGGAAGGTTCTAGGATCGGAACATGGCTCTTGAGATTGAAATGATATTTTCTATGTAACTATGGTATGACACGTGTGTTGTACGACTTATCCCGATGTCGCTGTTGATGTCACTTTCATCTTTGTGAGTCCCACCGCGTCATTTATTTTAAAGACGATTTTCAGTATTTTTGTATTATTATTATTATTGATGTTATTTATATTTTATTTACCTACCCACCTTCGTGGCTAGCTTCCATGTGATGGTGAATGAGAATAAGATCTCGGCCCCACCTTCGTGGCATTTACGTGATGGTGACTGTCGATGATATTATTTATTTCTGATGATATTTATTTTAAATAAGAAATCTACTTAATTTATTTATTTTCTACATATCTTTATTCAGTTTCCTTCCTATTTTCATTAATTTTCATTTTATTTACCTAAAACTACTAACCCCTTCTTGGGGCGTCATAGTATCTGTCTTTCAGATTTTAGATTTGCAGAAAAAGAAAAAAAATGATTTTGATAAGATTTTACGTTTTTAAAATATACCACTTTGACGAAGGTTTCCATAAGAAAAGTTTCCTAATTTTTATTGATCTCCTTAAAATGTCATTTCCTTCCTCCCAAAGCAAAGAACAAATAACTTTTTTTAGAACATCCGTCCGGGGAAAGAAAAAAAAAAAACTGTCTGATGGCAACCCCTCAATCCAATTGGCTAAATGAAAGATTAGACATTTTGTGTGGTCCGATCATTAGGCCCACATCATGTGAGAGGTCACCAAGGAAACATAATAAAAATAAAGAATAGAAGCCTCTGCTCTCTAGTAATCTAAACTTTTTTTTTTCTCTTTTGAGCTTTCTTTTCTGATTAATATCCCCATTAAGTGGAGGAAATACATTTACTAAGCTTGAAAAAAAGCGTTTGAAGACTTGAAAGCAACATTTTCTTTCAAACTTTTATATGTCAACATCAAGCATGTCCAATGGTTTAAAATAACATCTGATCATGTATGCGTATATTTGCAAAAATTTATGTTTCTTTAGGATAATCATACAATAACATACAGAAAAATATTCCACTAGTGATGATTCTTTTATAGATTTTATGATTTCTACTAGATTATTTCTAAATTACAATGTTAAAACTGCATAGCATAACCATAACTCTATATTCCTTTCACGCTCTTATTTTTAATATTGAGGTTTAGAATTATAATCTCTACTCTATATTAAAAAAAATACAAAATATAAATATGTCCTTTCATTGATGGAGGCCCCATTTCCAAGGCTCTTTGTGTATGTTTGTAGCGCATGTAATGTGGGAGAGTCATACATTGTATTAGAATGACGACAGTTGCAGGGTTGGAAATGTATGCAAAGATGACAAAGTCAGGGGATATGGTGGGCAGTTCAATTTCCACTGTCCATATTCAATGTGCTGATTCTTATTTGTTACAAAAACTATTATTTTTTTATATTTTGTATTTTGTTTTATTTTGCTAAAATATCCAATAGGCTGACTCAGTGCAACAAAATCCCTCCCACAAGTCAACAACAAAAAGGACCCCAACTCCCCAATTCCCTCGTAAAATTAATGTGCAAACACAGAGTGACAACTTGGCTGCATGTGCAGGCATGAGAGTGTGGACCCAGTTGCTAAGCCACTCAGCTCTCAAGAACATGCAATGCAAACCCAATAAAGGCTTTTACATTTGTTTTCTTATCTTTATTTGGGATTAAAAAATTTGAACTTTTTTTTTTTTTTTTTAACTACAAATCTAAAAGAAAGCAAACAAGATAATGATAAACAAATAGTAAAAGTAAAGAAGAAAAAACCAGCTACAGCAAAGAAGAACCGATTGCCGGAAACATGCATACGCTGGTGACTCCTGACTTTGACTTTTTTTATTTGCTGTCTTCGCACAAGGAGTTTTAGGGGAAAGACTCTAGCTATTGTAATTTTCTTTTGTTATAGTATATGTTTGTTGTATCTTAATATCAACCACCAAGATTTTGGCAGCACATCTATTTGTCAGATCTCATATGAGTTCCCAACTTTTAATGCTTACAAAAATATTATAAAGTTCAATTATTTGTTTTTGTTAGCTGATCCCAATGATTATCATATCAAAAATATCTCAAAATTCACTAGCAAGTTATTACATTAATGCAAACTAGGAAACACCGCCTCATTATAATTGGGTGTTTAGAACAATGGTTTAAACCATTGGTTTGAATTACGAACAGTGTAAAGCTCTCAAAGTAAAAAAATACAGTGTAAAACTCTCATATACTATAGTTATTAAACTCAAACTTATGGTCTGAACTATTCTCCCAAATAATTGTCAATTTTTTTGAGGAGACAATGGCCAGACCAAAGTTTGCATCCATAAACCTTCTTTTTCCGTTTTTGGCCAATTGAAAAAGACTATATAACATCAAGATTTGACAAACGGTGACGATAGCTTTAGAGGCATTGCGAGCCCCAACTCCGTATAGAAATAAGGGTGGATCCCATCCAATAGCGCATTGAATGTGGAGTTTTTCACACTTAGATTTGAAAAAATGGTGTCGAAAGAGAGAGAGTGCTTTGTCATTAGGATTTTTTTCCCCTTAATCATGAAGGAAATCATTACCATCCAGAGCGGAAGGTAGGAATGACATTGGACAGAAAGCTGAGAGAAGTTCATGTCCATGAGCACTAATAATGTCGTATTTAATTCCCAACGGATGGATGCCTTGTTGCTTCTTGGCCAATGATTCTTTGTCAATTCAGCCTTAAGAAAAATGCTACATTTTCGGGAGAAATTTGCTATCCTTTTGTCTCAAACTCATGTCTCGTCCAATATGACAACCAATTCTTTCTTCCCACGTCACAACCCAGGTTTCATTGGTTACAACTCAAATTCAATTAAAATTAGGATTAATAAATCATTTTCCGATTTAAGTAAATCTGATTGCAAATGTTCATTTCATTCCAACAAACAGTTTGGTGAATTTATCGTTTTGTGAACATGTTATGCACCTATCCAATTTAATTTGCTATGGTTAATTCAAAAGAACATGTTCTTGAAAACAAGCTTTTAGTAGTTTTGAGAAACAATCCGGTCCAATTTCGATACAATCCAAATTGGTTTTACACACTGGAGGTTTGAAGGAACATTCACGGGGTCATTATTTTCATCTCATGGCCATTGATTTGTGAAGTAGGAAGCTTTGGTGTAAAAATTTTACTCCAATGCGCAAAATTGAGTTGCATCTATGACTAGGGTGTGAGAATTGCTCCTGGGCCGTTCAAGAATTCTTTTTTTTTTCTTTGAAAATAAAAATTGAAAATAAAAGGAGCAAATTTGAAAATCTGTCACCCTTAACTAAGGATGGCAACAAGGTAAGTAAAACCTCACTACCCTACATAAGTTGGGATGTGATGGGGCAAGTTTGCTCGTCATAGGTTTGGTGTACTTGCGGTGATCATTTACTCGATCAATTATTTTTCAACATATAGTAAATATATGAATAAATCATTCATACACCTATAGAGACCCTAAGTTAAAAATTAAAAAAAAAACGATTAACTAGAGTCTTAAATTTTCATAAATATTATATAATATAACATTATATTAAAATTATATATATTATAGTACATTATACATAATATATTTAATTTATAACATTATATTATATAACATTTTAAAAATGTTATAATTAAACGGAACGGGTAAACGAAAAACAAAGAGAAACAAAATTGATGTAGATGTAAAAACATCCTTCTCGTATTCCACAAAGGTCTAAAATTTAAACCCTTTTACAATTCTAATCCGTTTAAGTCGGGTTTTTCTATCCCATTTAAGAAAGGGGCCTTGTAGGTAAATTGGTTTACAAATAAAATTACCATCCATAACCTTAACTCACTTCTTTAGTTATGTGTCATTCTATTACAATTATGCTAGAAGTAGATATATAGTAGGAGAAAATTGAAGAATAAATCTTAAACACCATGAAACATTTACGAGGGGCAATCCTCCATAAATAAAGGCGTAGAAAAACTTCGTAATTTTTTTTCAGGTGCCCGCGTTCAAAATGAGACGACTCAAACCAAAGACATCTCGCCAAAAATAGTAGGTGCGTTACAAACCCACTTTGGTATTCCATCGTGTGTAAGATACGAGGAACACAAGTGAAATAACTAGACACCAAAATGATTCCTATATACAGCCAGACATGCCACGTTTAGGCCAAGAGTGGTCTTGTGAACTGATCGGAACGTACATCTTTTGGATTTGGACTGTTCCCCAATAGATTGGTTTCAAAGTGTCAAGTTCCACAGGAAGGCCCAAACTATTCTGAATTGTTTTCCACATCTCAAATTCAAATCATACAAACCAATAAACACATATGCGATGTACATATAGTAAATGAGGGATTGAAAGTATGAAACCACATAATCACACCATTGCTTTGGGAGTTCAAAAACCAACCAGATAAAGGAAACCAAAAAAATAAAAAATAATAAAAATAAGATCAAGAGCAATAGCTACATATTCGGCCTCTCTAACTTCAAGTCTTGGCTCTAGTTGAGCTATGGCAGTGTGTGGTTATCACTTCCATCTCTTGAACTTCATGAACTTGCCCCCATGCTTCCCAAACATGCCATGCTTCCAGCGCTTCCCAAACTTACCATGCTTGAACTTTCCATGATAATGGCCGTAATAACCATGTCCATG
The DNA here is from genome assembly GCA_946598075.1 of Artocarpus hirsutus. Lineage (NCBI taxonomy): Eukaryota > Viridiplantae > Streptophyta > Magnoliopsida > Rosales > Moraceae > Artocarpus > Artocarpus hirsutus. Next base: position 118,750 of record CAMOHE010052932.1, on the reverse strand, counting down.
TCCATGAGCAAGATGGTGGGCCCCGTAAGCAACCGCTGCCCCAGTGAGACCCCCGGCTAGCATTGATCCCAAACCAGGTCCATGCCCTGTAATATTGTTTACTGATCAGCATGACAACATGTTGCACAGTGAAGAGGTGTTCTCTCAAGCTTATTGAAATTACACTGGGTGACTCAAAAAAACGGAGAGACAACTCGAAGTAAACTACTACAAATTTCTTCCGTATCCTTGAACACCAGCGGTCAGTTTGGTTTGAGGTACAAAAGCAAAGTTGGGCAAGGGAATGGAGTGAAAGGATTAGCTGCAGGATAACAAAATGTATGTTCGTTTGGTAGGATAGATCATTGAAAGTAGTAAATAAGGCTAGAGCAATGAAATTTACACTTCAGTTAACTTCTAAGAGATCGGAAGAAACACCAAGGAAAAGAATGGAATCACATATAAATTAAGATTTCCATTTTACAATCTTATGTTTGAAATAGACAAAAACCAATATGGAATGGATAAAAAAAAATACTGGTAATTCAAAACATTTTTATTACCGTGCTCCACATCTCCAAACAAAATACGGAAAATGATTTTTGTTTTCTTTCTTTATCTCTATTTCTTACCAAACACACACCAAAAGAGAGAAGGGGTGTGGGCTGGGAAAATGGAAGTCGCATTCTTTTTTTCACCTAAGTCTTATACATCTCCCTTGTATATCTGTTCCTTATCCCTCCCGTAAGACTAACCAAGAAATAAAGCTCATGTTCAAGTGTGGCTAATTCATTTCAAGGACACAATTAAAAATGTGTACCTGCATGATACGGAGCTGATGGACCAGGATAACCGGCTGGAGGATATCCACCAGGGGGAGGATATGCTGGCGGGTACGCGGCAGGGGGAGGTGGGGGAGGGTATCCAGCAAGTGGATAACCGCCAGAAGGAGGATATCCGGCAGGTGGGTAGCCTTGGGGAGGATACCCTGGAGGTGGATATGCTTGCAGTAAAGCTCATGTTCAAGTGTGGGCTAATTCATTTCAAGGACACAATTAAAATTGTGTACCTGCATGATACGGAGCTGATGGACCAGGATAACCGGCTGAAGGATATCCACCAGGGGGAGGATATGCTGGCGGGTACGCGGCAGGGGGAGGTGGGGGAGGGTATCCAGCAAGTGGATAACCGCCAGGAGGAGGATATCCGGCAGGTGGGTAGCCTTGGGGAGGATACCCTGGAGGTGGATATGCTTGCGGTGGGTATGATCCAGGTGGGGGGTGGTATCCAGCAGCAAAACCAGCAAGATGTGATAATAGTCCTTTGTCACTGTGGTGCTCGTCCTTTCCCATCTTTGTTGTTCAGCAAGAGATTACGGCGGAGATTAAGTTACAATTTGCTTAAGATATTTTCACAAGAGATTACTTAAGGGAAGTAAATAAATAAATAAATAAATAAATAAGGGGGCAAGTACTCAAAAAATTTGTTGCTCCATCACAAGGATGAAAATGATTAAAAAGTTGTGTGTAGGTTCTTATCGTAGAACCAACAAAGGGGAAGGAAAAGTGACATAAATAGAATAACTCAAGACAAATTAAAACTGGGGTGGTTAAAAAATACATGGGTGTAATAGGAGTTAAGCTGAGGTTGTCTTCATATCATAAGTTTCATTAAGTACACAAGATTTTGCAAAAGAAACTCAAAACTCTTAAATTATAATCTAGATAAACCCATCACTTTTATCCAAAGGATCTTATAACTCTAATAAGGTTGATTAAATTCAGGTGTGAATTCAAAGAGAAAGGCACTAAGACCCAGTAGCTTTTGCATGTAGAACATGAATTCTCATTTTTCAACCCAAAAAATAAAAATAAAACACATTACTTTCGTTGGAAAAAAAAAAAAAATAGAAGCGAACCTATTAACCAAAAACTTTACCAAAAATCATGTTCCTGGAAAGGGAACCACCCAGTCCCCAGACCACAAAACATAATGGCATCAAATTAAGGGCATTCAAATTTTGCCAAACATTGTTACAATTAGAAATTTAATGATAACCAAAGAACAGATAGCAGCTATCAAAATCGAGGATTGTCATTGCAAACTTAGATAATATTTGACAATTTTGGACATGACAAAAGATCATTACAAACATATATAAATAAAAATTCATGCATAACTCAAATTTGATAGAAGATCAAACTGATAGACAGACAAATGCTCGAATTTAGAAGCAAAAAAAAAAAAAAAAAAAAAAAACATTTAAGGGGAAAAAAACCATAAGAGAAGTCTCGGGACAACAAAGGATTACATAATCAAAGGACAAAAGAAAAGAAATTACCGGGCAAAAGAACGCTAACCGCTTAATTTGGCTTCTAATGGCGAGAATTTTTGCATGAACACATGGTTCCGTCAGGGATTTTATGGTGCTGTTTGTGATGACATTTAATAGTATTTTATGTATGAGTGGTTTCGCTTCTCTTGTCTGGTCCGCTCTTTCGCAACAATTTCTACGATATTATTCGTGAATAAGATTTGAAATATTGTTATTAATTTCATTTATTATTATTTGTACTGATGGAAACGCCGCGTTGCTTCAACGCGTCTTCGCACTCCTCATTTTGACACCCTTTGCCTTCCTTGCCTTCTTAAAAATGATGGACCACCAAATCCTCTGTTTATTATTTTTATTATTGTTGTTGTTGTTGTTTTATTTTCTATTTAATTTTTTTTATCCTCTTTCCCTTTTTTTTTAAACAGTCTTATTTAATTTCATAGAGTTACAATTTTGTTACTAATAAAACAGTAAGACACAGTCTAAAAACTACAATACATATTAGACTGAAGCTTATAGTTTTATGAATGATAGGGTTATAACTTTATCAAGATGAAAATGATTTATTTATTAAGGTTAATTATATAACTATACCTTCTAGTTTTTTTTTTATTTTTCAATTTTTTCTTCTGTTTTTAAAAATTATAAAGATATATTTTGAATTTGAAAAACTTGTTTCAATTTTATCCTTTATAGACTTTTTTGACTTAAAAAACATAGAAATATGATATTAATACTATTGAGTAAACCTAATTTGTTTATGAAATATATGTTTTTTTTGAGAAAAATGTATAAAAATATATTTTAAAATTTAAAAAGTCATAAAATTTAAGAACTTTTTTTTGAACTTTTGTATTTTATTTTAGGATTTTTTTTATGTTTTTAATATATAAAATATTTATCATAATTATTTACGGGTAGTTATATTGTTTTGCTTAAATTTTTTTTATTCATAAGAATGACATTGAAATAAATTTTTAAAATTTTAAAAATATCATTATACTTTCTAAAAATAAAAAAATAAATTAAAAAATAGTTAAAGCTTAAAGGTATAATTATATAATTAATTTTCTTTTAAAATTCTCTTTCCCATTTTTATTTTTTTACCCTTTTTGGTGGCTGCTTCTACACATATGCGTTTCAAAACTAATTTCTAATTCCGTGGTCGAAGCTTCAATCGTCAAGTTGTGCCAACTTGCTGTGGCGTTGGAGACTAGCTCAACGAGTTCCATGTCCATGTTCAGAAGGGTACCTTTATCTCTAATAAGGAAATCCTGTTGACCCAATGATTTCGTAGACCCACCACATGTCAACCCAAGTCCAGATAAATTGGACTACTTGTGTATAAGAGTCATCAAGTCAAATACTATGCAAATTTAACAAATCTGATTAAGGCAAAAAAGTGATCTGGTTCACTTTATTAGTTGTAAAAAATGTAAAGCTCTCATATGATACAACAACAATAAAAAAAGTCATATGCTATAATAAAAACAGTTCTAACCGACGGTTCTAACCACCCTGTCAAACCCTCTGTAAATCTCATCAGAACGATGCATTACCTTACAACAACAACAACAACAATTTGGTAAGAGGAAGGAGAGAAAGAAAGGCATATAACCTATAGAAAGGAATAAGAGCACTGTACCCTTATTGTGTTAGGTATAAATTCTCTCTCTAAACTCTTCACATCCGAAGATTAAACAACCTCTAAAGAATCAATGCAAAGTCCGTCAATCTCGTGAAAATGGACCGACAAATGAGATCAACGTATTTGTATCTTTTGGTAGTCATCTAAAATAATGTTCATGAATGTATATGTATTGATAAGATACTTAATCAGCAACCATTTATCAAGTCAGCAATCATTTATCACTGTATATCACTCAAAGAACAAGAAAAAGCCAGGTTGTGTTGATTAGTTCAATTTTTTACAAGTTTTTGGTACATCCTTCTATTACCGCGACGCCACCCCACTTGGTGGTATTGTTGTCTTCCTTTCAAAACCAAGAGAAAGGGGAAAAACACAAATCATGTATCAATATAAACCTGGCCTCTAGGCATTAAGCTCTCCACAATGGCATCTACTAGAGGCTTCTGCACAACCCTTCTCTTGTGGTGTCTTTTCTTAAAATGAGGATCTGGGCACTACAAAAAAGCACGAGCAAGGAACTGACTTAGTTAAATTTTGTGCGTCAGTTAAGTTTTGAGCAATTTCATCAGTATCATGTATGAGAACTGCACGCACCAGGATTGAAACGAGCGTCAATGATCCAAGATAGGTAGATACCAGTTGCTTGAAAGAAATTGTAGCATTAAGAAATGTCTGCAGTTTAGTTGAAAAACACACATAATCAATTCAGCATCATCAAAGCATCTCTAATGCAATAAATAAATTTTTATGCTAATGGCAAAATCCGGCATCATGTAAGAAAACCATTCTTGAGTATAATGTTATACTTAATGTCAAATTTGACATGTGCTATTGTTGCTTATTGATTGTAGCGTTACATTTTTTACTTAATAATTACAATGTTGTCATTTTCAAATTATTCGGAACAAAATTTTCCTTCCATAAGTTCCACTACTTAAAATAGTAGCATTATTGGAGCACAAAATAGAATAAACTATTATACATATCATTTGTATGCTTTTTTTTTTTTTTTTTGCCAGACATTAGTAATTTGGCATTGAGGATGATCTTTTATTATACCTTTTGTTGAAGTTTCTCTAAAAACCTTGATGAAGCTTTGAAAGAAAGAAAGGGAAAAGAAAGATGAACGAGAGAGTTTTCTGTGTGAATTGAATTCTCTTTCTTGTTGTATTGATGATTGAACTTAAAAATACATGCTTCAGCTTATCATAAGATGACACATGTAATGTATCATACCTAACTTCGACAGAATCTCTAACTAATCATAGAAGCAACCAACTAACCTACAACAAGTAATCAACTGGAAACTAACTAGCTCTAACAATATTATTAACTAATTGTTAGTGTCCTAACAGTTTACATATAGTAATCTACTAAATACAATAAACTCAATACACTCATTTACTCTCAACATCCCCCTCAAACTTAAAGTGTAAAAATTTGGAACTTTAAGTTTGTCTCTAAAGAAGCTGAAAGTTGAACTAGAGACTACTTTAGTGAACACATCAGCTATTTGGTCCATTGAGGGCATGTGTTTTACTTCAAGGAGTTTTTGTTGAACCTTTTCACGAAAAAAGTACAAATCTAGTTCAACATGTTTTGTTTGAGCATGAAGAACTAGATTAGCTGCTATGTGTATTGTGTTCAAGTTGTCACACCATATCATTGGTTTCTTGGCGTTTATTACTCCAAGTTCAGTTAGCAATCCTTGTGTCCAACTAATCTTTGCAACTAATCCTGCTAAGCTTCTGTATTCTGCCTCGGTGGATGATTTTGACATAGTATGCTGCTTCTTCGACTGCCAAGATATAGGGTTTGGACCAAAGAAAAGATAGTAGCCTGAGCTTGAATGTCTGTCATTCAAATTTGAGGCCAAGTCAGCATCACAAAATCCCACTAGATTCAGTGAACGATTTTCACTCTTAGTGAGATGTAGAGCAAACTCTGTGGTTCTTGCTAAGTACCTCAGTATATGCTTTCATAGCTTTCCAATGTGCCTGAAGAGGTTGGTGCATAAATTGGTAAACTTTATTTATAGAGTACGCTAATTCTATTCTAGTGACAATGATATACTGTAAGGCTCCTACAACGTTTTTGTAGAGGTGAGGATCTTGAAATGGATCACTCCTATATGCAGTTTGCTTTTGTCCAGTTGTCATAGGAGTTGAAGTACCTTTGGCAAACTGCATTTTGGTTTTGCACAACAGATCCTTGATATATTTAGCGTGAGGCAATTTTTTTTTTTTTTTTTTAGTTTTTCTCACTTGAATTCCCAAGAAGTAATGTACTTCTCCAAGATCTTTGAGAGCAAACTTGGTATTCAGTTGACTGAATAGATTTTGCATTACTAAATTGTCACTTCTAGTAACTAGGATATCATCAACATAGACCAACACAAAGAGTGTAAATTGACCATTTTGTTGAAAAAATAGAGATTGATCAAACCTAATTGATTTGAAACCAAGACTGAGAAGAGCTTGAAAGAGTTTCTCAAACCAGGCCCTAGGCACCTGTTTGAGTCCATATAGAGATTTGTGAAGCTTACTAAATAAATTGGGATTCTTTGGATTTATGAAACCAGCAGGTTGTTCCATATATACTTCTTCTTATAAATCTATAGTAAGGAATGCATTATTCACTTCCATCTGTCTTATAGACCAATTTCTAACAAGTGCAATTGTAAGCATTACTCTAATTGTAGTTGGCTTGACTACTGGACTAAAGGTTTCATCAAAATCAAAGCTTGCAACCTGATGAAACCCTTTAGCCACCAACCTAGTTTTGTATTTGTTGATTGTGCCACTAGTGTTTTCTTTGACTTTGAACACCCACTTACAACCTACAGCTTGTCTTCCTTCAGGCAATGTTACTAGGCTCCAAATATTATTTCCAAGTAAAGCCACATACTTATCCATCATTGCATGCTTCCAATTCTCATTTGTTAAAGCCTTTGCAACTGTAGAAGGTTCCTGTGTAGCCATATAGAGTTTACGTTTATGAATACTAGCCTTTGCTTTGGTTCTCATAGGATGAGCATTCTATGTATCCTTTAAGGTTGTGTTTAGCACGTAGTCTTCAACACTTGGAACAGAATTGTGATGATCACATGAAGTAGGAGAAACAGTATGTTCAATAATAGCACATGTTCATTCTCAATAATATGACTAGTAGTTGCATCTGGAATAGGAGTTGATGTTGAAGTAGGAAGGAATTCATTAGAGGTCTTAGAAGATGGTGAGGATTTAGACTGTGAGGCAAAGGGAAAGATGAGTTCATTGAAGGCGACATCTCTAGAGATGAAAATTCTACCATTAGAATTTAGGCATTTATAACCTTTTTGATTAAGGTCGTAACCAACAAAAACACAAGGTGCTAATTTATGGGCAAGTTTGTGAAGATTGTATGGTTTGAGATTTGGAAAACATAAACAGCTAAAGGTCTTGAGCTGATTATATTGAGGTTTGATCTTAAAAAGGTTTTCCAAGGGTGACAAGTTTCCAATTACTGGAGAGGATAATCGGTTAATAAGGTATATACTAGTTCTAAAAGCTTTATCCCAGTATTTAAAGGGCATAGATGCTTGAGCAAGTAAGGTCAAACCTATCCTCATAATGTGTCTATGTTTTCTTTCTGCTGTACCATTTTGTTCATGTACATGAGGGCAAGGATGCCTATGAACTACCTCATGAGCTGCAAGAAGATCAGTGAATGGTCCATAATCTCCTCCCTAATTAGACTGTTTGGTTTGTAATTTAGTCCTTAGTTGCATTTCAACTTGTTTCTTGAAGTTAACAAAGGTTTGTAGGGCTTCAGATTTGTGTCTTAGCATATAAATCCAAGTAAATCTAGAATAACTATCAATGAAGTGTATATGGTATCTATAAATACTCATAGAGGGAATTGGAGAAGAACCCTAAAGGTCATTATGTACACTAGTTCCAATGGTGTTGTGTAAACAATTGTGGAATTAGAAAAGGGAGACTTGTGTAGTTTGCCAAGGCAACAAGCTGAACAGACACGAGGCATTTTATTGATGTTTTTTAGATTACAAATAGAAAGTACAAATTTGATTGTTTATTCACAAGGATGGCCAAGTTTGTTATGCCAAATATTGAACAAAGAATGAGAGATTTTAGATATGTTACACAAATTTTTACAAGAGTGTGGATTGACATTAATCAGACTTTAAAACTAAGAAGTTGGACTTATGTTAGTAGAAGATGAAATAAGGATTTAATTTGCTATAGCTTGATTTGAGAAGTGTCAAAGGTGTAGAGATTCCCTTTAAGACGACCCTCTAGAAGAATTGCTTAGGATGCAAGATCCTTCACAAAACAAGATGCAAGTTTGAATTCAAAATAGACTTGATTATCTTTGGCTAATTTTAAAATGCTAAGTAAGTTCTTAGTAATTCTTGGAACATGAATAAGTTGTTTGAGAGTAAGTGTTTTAGATGCAACATGAGGAGATAAAAATTGAGAATAACCAATGTGCTTAATGTCAAGACCCTTACCATCTCCCATGTGAACCTGATCTTTGCCTCTGAACTTTGTCTTGAACATCAAATTTTATGCATCTAGAGTGATGATTTGTTGCTCTAGAGTCAGGATACCATTCTGTGTCATTTTCTGGATACCACATTGAGTTGTGAATGTTCTCTAGTGTAGCAAGAATTACTGACATTGATGAGTGAGGTTGCTTATAATTTGTGGACTAAAGCTAGACAAAATTTCCTTGAGAACCACCTTTGGGAACAAAACTAGAGGAATCACCAAGAAGTTGAGCAAGTCCTATGAAAGATTGATCAAATCTATAGTAACAGTTAACAACTATATGTCCCATTTTGCCATACAGTTGACATTGCAGCTTGTTGTTTTGTCTTGATCCACGACCTCTACCAAATGATCTTCCACATTCTTAAGGAGTAAAGAATCCTCTAGGGTGAGCTGCTCTTGGTCCTTGTGAATAAGAGAAAAAGTTTCCTCCATTACTGGCATTAGAAAATTTCTTGTTGTTGCCAAATTGCTTCTAACTAGAGAACGCAAGATTTGCCATTGTTGAGTCAAGATTCATCAAATTCTTTTCAATCTTTACTTCTTGAGCAAGAAGTAAAGATTCAATTTCTTCTACTGTAAAAGGATCAATTCTTGTATTAGCTAAGATAACAATTGTCTCATACTCAGGAAGGAGACCATCAAGAATAAAGTCAATGTGATCTTTAGCAGATGTGTGATAACCAAATAAGGCAAGCATGTCAACATAGTAATGAACACGAAGAAGAAACTCATTGATACTTTGAGATCCTTTCTTCAGATTTCGTAATTGAGTTTTGAACTAACTTACCTTTGCTTTGACTTGAGAGGCATAGTACACTTTTAACATCTTCCACACCTGAGCAGATCGGTTATAATTCACCAATCTTGATAGTATTCCATCAGAAACTCAAGTAAGAAGCTAGGATATAATTAGTTGATCTTGCTGTTCCCAATCCAAAAAATTAAAATTGATCTTTTTTGCAAGTTCATCACCAAGAGAAAGAACCTCTGTGGTGGCAGGATCAAATATGAAAGAAAATGTTGAAGTCGATGGTAGCAAGAACTTGCTTTTGCCAAATAAGAAAATTGTTGAGATCTAGTTTTGATGAAAGTGGATGAGGAAATGAGACTGGACTGAATTAAGAAGAAGAACTCAAAGTCCATTGTTAGTAACCTCAGGTGAGCTTCAAATTCCTAGATCATTCAGCTTTGATACCATGTTGAAGTTTCTCAGAAAAACTTGCTGAAAATTTGGGAGAAAGAAATGGAAAAAAAAGATGAACGAAAGAGCGTTTTTTGTGTGAATTGAATTCTTTTTCTTACTTGTTGTATTGATGATTGAACTTAATACATGCTTCAGCTTATCATAAGATGACATGTGTAACAGATCATACCTAACTTCAATAGAATCTCTAACTAATCATAGAAGTAACCAACTGGCCTACAACAAGTAACTAACTGGAAACTAACTTTAACTGTATTCTTAACTGATTGTCAGTATCCCAACTGTTTACATATAGTAATTTTTTGTATACAATAAACTCAATACGCTTCTTTACTCTGAACACCTTTCAATCACATAATGTAAAATCAAGGAACTTACATATTATCAAGAGCAAGCTCTTTAACCCAGACCTGTGCTGCTTTGCCAACTAAGCGAAAAAGGAAAAAAAATTAATAACAAAAGTTAATCATTGATGTGAAAAACAAGTAGATAAAGGTCCATGGAATTGTCAATCAATACAATCAATTAGAGGAAAGATTGAAGTGTATTCAAATTTATCCAAAAAGATTTTCCATACTTTGTGTCTGTTTCTAGTCCCAAGTAATTTCTCACACCAAGATTTCTTTTTGCAAGCCATAGCAGAAATCTACCACTACCTACAATGTTCATTAGCTAAATTGACTTAGATAGTGAACTGAAACCAATTAAGAGCCAATAAAATATTAGTAAAAGTCAAAGAAAATCTCATGAGAATCATCTAAAATTGGCTCAAAAAGTAGTTAAATAAGAAAATGTGGGAGAAAAAAAGTAATTTGTATTCTCTCCACATATCTTGTAGAATCCAATCCCAGTATACACATGTCATGCTCTCTTCTTTGATACAAAAAATGTTAACAAAAACTGGAAATAAGATTCTAAGAAGAAGAAATAGATCAAAAGTTAGTGAATCCATGATTTTAATATCGTCATTTTTTGACATTTTCATGCATAAAGAAAGCATTGTAAAGGAAAATACTAGATTTATAAATAGCAAATAGAATCTATAAGAAAAGAAGTAAAATGTTTTGTACCATTTCCAATATCCACCATTAGCAGCAATGTTGGGTCCCTAATGTCACGGCCTTACTTTTCCACAACACGACCATACGGCCTTAGCAATCTCGATGCTAAGTCAGCCTTGAATTCTCTCAAACTCACAAGACAAGGTAAGAATGATGATGGTTAAATAAGAACACTTGAGAGGAAACTAAGGGTATGAAACACAAAGTAAGCTTCAATTAGAGTGTAAAAACTTTGGGAGATTGGTTACAAAAGAGGGGGGGGGGGGGGGGGGGTTTATATGGATGATAAGTTGTCCTAGAACATTCTAGCTTGTTTCCTATTACGTACATGACCTAGAATATTCTAGAGTATTCTACAACACCCTAGTATGTTACACGTATTTCAAGTGTTCTAGAAAGTTTTAGAGTTCTCTAGGGTCTTCTAAAGAGTTCTAGAATCTTCCAGAGAGTTCTAGATGTTTCTTGAGTATTCTAGACCCATGAAGAATCTTCTAGAATATTATGGAACATTCTAGAATGTCATAGAAGCTTTTAGAATATTGCGGAACATTCTAGAAACTCCATGACCTAACTCATTGCCTTGATTTCTCTAGGATGTTCTAGAGTACTTTAATTGATTCCAACACTTAGAGAATACTCTAGAGAATTCTAGAGTCTTCGTTAGCCTGCAATGGATAGGATGGGACAAAAATTGTGCAGCTTGTGACATTTGCCGCCACCTAAGCTCACAACGCCCTTGTCGTGCCTTCTTCTTGAAACTGCCAAATTTTATCCCTAAATTTCCAAAGTACAACTTCATGCTCTCAGCTAACTTCGCTCTCTGGCAAGTTCTTCCATTTAACTAAATACTCTCGATAGTTTGGTATGCCATGCCTTTGAATTAGCCTATTAGCGAGTATACTTTCGACTTCTTTATCAAATGAAGTCACCACAATAGTTGGGGCACACTTTGACTCCCCTCTTGTAGGATCTTCTATATCCTCGTGATATGGCTTTAGGAGACTAACATGAAATACTAGATGAATCTTGAGCTTTGGAGGTAATTGGAGTTGGTAGGATGCCTTACCAACATACTGAATGATAAGGAATGGTCCTTCATATCTCCTCACCAAGCCCTTGTGGACCTTCATTAAGGACTTGAATTGTTGGGAAGTAATTTCACCATGAAAAGGTCTTCTTCCTTGAACTCTAGTAGCCTCCTTTACTTGTCCGCCCATTTCTTCATCCTTTTTGATGCCTTATTTTAAGTAGGCTCAAGCCATCTCAGCTTGTTTATGCCACGACTTTGCAAACTTGAATGTAGTTGGACTCTTGCCTTCATAGCTTGTGACAAGTACAAGAGGCGTCATCAGTTGTTGTCCCATGATCACCTGGAAGGGACTCTTGTTTGTTGCTTCACTCCTTCAAATATTGTAAGAGAATTGGGCTACATCAAGCAACTTTGCCCAATCTCATTCATTAGCACTCACATGGTGCCTCAAGTATAACTCAAGGAGTGCATTGATGCGCTCTGTTTGGCCATCTTTTTGGGGTTGGAAGTTTGTAGAGAATTTAAATCTGAACTAAGTAGCTTGAAAAGCTCTATCCAAAACCTTCTAGTGAAGCAAGGATCTTGGTTGCTCACAATGTTTGAAGGTACTCCCCAAAGCTTCACCACATGGAGTAGGAACAACCGTGCCGTTTCTTTAGCGGTACAATAGGCAGGTGAAGGGATGAAAGTGGTATAATTTTTAAACCGATCAACTACCATAATAATTCTTCTATACCCTTTTGACTTAGGCAAGGAAGCAATAAAGTCCATGGAAACACTTTCCTATGGCCTCTTTGGGATTGGCAAAGGTTCAAGCAATCCACTTGGTGCTTGTTGTTCAATCTTGTCTTGTTGGCATACAAGACAGGTCCTCACGTAGGTCTCCACTTCATCCTGCATTCATGGCCAATAATAACTTGTCTTCAAAAGAGCAAGAGTGCACTTCATACCTGGGTGACTTGCCCACTTGGTATCATGGCACTCTTTTATCAACTCTCTCCGAAGATTTCCCCACTTTGGTACATAAAGTTGGTGTCCCTTTGTGTATAGTAAGTCATTTGCTATCTGGAAATGTCTCGTCTTACCTTCTTCTACAAGGATAGTTATCTTCCTTGCAAGAGGATCTTGTTGTAGTCCTTCCTTGATAAGGTTAAGCAAGGGGCTATCAACATGGCTAAGAGATACCAACTCTACTTTGCGGCTTAGAGCATTTGCCACAACATTTGCCTTCCTCGGCTTATACTCTAAGGTATAATCAAACTTTGCAAGAAAATCTTGCCATCAAGCTTACTTTGGACTCAACTTCTTTTAGGCCTAAAAGTAGCTAGTAGCAATATTATCCGTCATAATGACAAACCTGGAGCCCAACAGGTAGTGTTGCTAAACCCTTGGACAATGGATAATCGCCGTCATCTCCTTCTCTTAGATGGTATAGCGACGTTTCGTGTCATTAAGCTTTCGGCTCTCATAAGAATAGAATGACCATCTTGCATGAGCACGCCACTAATAGTGAAGTCCAAAACATCGGTGTGGACTTCAAAAGGCATATAGTGGTCAGGTAGGCTGAGAATTGGCTCTTCGCAAATAGCCTTCTTCAAATCTTCAAAGGCATGTTGGCATTCTGTGCTCCACTTCCAAGTCTGATTCTTCTTAAGGAGATTCATCAAAGGAGCTGCTCTTGCTAAGTAGCCCTTGATGAAATGAAAATTGTAGTTCACAAGTCCAAGAAAGGACCTTAACTCATGCACCTTTGTGGGCGGTTCCCAATCTTGTATAGCTCACACCTTTGCATCCTCCATCATGAGTTTTCCATCCTTTAACTTATGCCCCAAGAACATCACTTCTTCTTGGGCAAAGGAGCATTTTTCTTTTTTGATCTATGGCTCATTTTCTCTTAGGACTAAGAACACTTTTCTAAAATGTTGCAAGTGTTCCGCCAAAGTTTGGCTATATATCACAATATCATCCAAATATACTACTACAAATTGATCAAGATAAGGATGAATTAATTGTTCATCAAGGTGCAAAAAGTGGCAGGTGCATTGGTAAGTCCAAAAGGCATGATCAAGAATTCATAAGAACTAAACCTTATGACACACGTCGTCTTGGGCTCATTGCCTTGCGCGATTTGAACTTGATAGTACCTCGAAAGAAGATCCAACTTGGAGAAGTACCGAGCATGGCCAATGTTGATGAAAGAGATCTGCTATGAGGGGAATGGGATACTTGTTCTTTACAGTGACTTTGTTAAGAGCCCTATAGTCAATGCACATGTAAAGAGAACTATATTTCTTCTTTTAGAAAAGAACTAGTGCATAGTGTTGATGCTTATCGAGGTCTGGCATCGAATCAACACCACGTGTGGCGATGCACGGTATTTAGCTCTTTCTCATTCATTTTTGCCTGATCTGGTTGAACTACAATAAGAGGAGGGACACTTCAGAGGTAAGAAATAGTCAGTCAACAGAAAAGGGGCTCTCCGATGCTCAAGCAGGGGTTGCTCGGTAGAGGTTGGGAACTTGTTAGGTGAGAAGGAGCCTGCTTGCTTGAATGCAATAAATGCGTCCTATTTATAGGCCACCATTTGGATCGAGTGTTAGGTGGGTTTTGCCTACAACCTGAGTGTCACATCAAGGCATGTCAGGTGGCAAGTGACAAGTGTCACGTCCCTCCATCGATGGATTGGCTCCCATTCGATGGTGAGTTGTTTGCCATTTGTTGGGCCATGATGGCAAGCAATAGTCCACTTTAGAGTGAGAATAGTCCACCCGAGTTGGTACTCAGTCTGACAAGGTAGCCTGATGAGGTGCGGCCCGGGGGGCCCTGAGAATCACCTCGGACATGACATCCAAGGTCATCAGGGTCAGTCATAAGCTCTTCATAATTCTGTCGAGCTGTTTGGCCGATCACCCTGAGTTTGGCTCCTCGATAGTGGCACCGAGCTCACCCTCAACAATAGCCCCCATTTCACCTGGTCAGTGTCCAGTCTGGTGGACAATGCCGAGCTGGTGAGGTCAGCTCAGAATAGAAGATAAAGAGGCATCCCGAGGTAGTGTGAAACGAAAGGTCACGCGAAGGAACCTGGGGACATGTGTCGCTCCATGAGCGACTACGCCACCTGACGGGCGTAATCATTATGTCTCTTCATTTTCTACACCTAGGTTTCTTGCCTAAAATGGCTATAAATAGACCCCTTTTGTCTATAATTTTCATGCGATTAAGGCCACATATCGCAACCACTAAGTTTTTAACTATTAAGCTGTAGTTACTATCCCAAAGACTTTACATTCCCAAGCTTCCATAGCCCGATCAGGTAATTTCTTGAGAAGCATGAGAATGAGTAACTTGTCATCAGAGCATCAATATTTCCTGGTCGAAAAGTGGTCTTGAGGCAAACCCGCCTTCCATAGAGGTCAACATCGAAGGCCTGTCCCCAAAGCAAGATAGAGTTGACCAGTTGGCTGAAATACTAAGGGTCGACTCCCAGACCATCCCTGAGCAGGAGTTCCTCAACCTGCTGGATGGGGAGCACCCAGTGGGGCTATACAAGGGCGAGGATCCTTACATCAGGGCAGCCACCGTCGGTATGTCTCGAGTTACTACCCAGGAGGGGGTCGAGCTGGAGGCTGCAGCCGATGTTCCAAGCACCTCTGGTCAAGACTCCAGGGCTCTTGTCCCAGTTATGGGCAGAGTAATCGTCGACCTCTCCGACAAGGAGTGGGGAGTCGAGGAAGTAGAGGAGGTTGAGCAGGCCATCGAAATAGAAGAGGACAAAAGGGTCTAAGTCACTCGGGTCCAGGGAGTGACAGCCTACAGGATCACCCAACCGAGGAAAACGTCGACAGCGGCCTACACCAATGCCATGATGAAATCTCAACTTGAGGACTTGCGTGCCTAGTTCAACATCCTGGACGACGTCATCCTCATCACATTGGAGGAGAATGACTCCCCTTTGACTCCACTAGAGGGGTGCATAACACTATAGGCAGAGTTTTTTCGAGCTGGGCTATGCCTACCGCTCCACCTGTTTCTACGCCGGGCACTCAACGACCTCAACGTGTGCCCGTCATAGCTTCACCTGAACAGTTACAGGTCACTTATTGAGATGTATACATTATAGAGGTACTACTAGCCTACAGAGATGTCGTAAGAGGCATTTAAACAAGTTTACAAGATGAAGAAGCTTCCTCGACAGTCCGGCTGGTACTATGTCATTGGCTATAGGAAGAACTTTATCTTGGGCGACCCCGAATCAGACAAACTCTAGAAATACGAGTAGTTCTATGTCAAGGGCAATTACTTAGCACGAGCCGGTGAGGCTATCCCTGATGACCAATGTATTCCAATGACCTTTGAACAGGGGCACGTCTGGAGAAAAAGATAGTAGGCGTCGAGCCACGTAATCAGGGCAGTCAAGACTTGTTCAGGAAACCAAAGGTGATGAGACAACATTCATTTCTGCTCAACAAGGAAATCCTCTCTCTTTATGGCTAGTTTGGGGAACCTAGTGGAATAAATCCCCCTTCAAACACCCAACTTGCTCGGTTAGCCGAGCAGATAATAGTTGCGAGGCCAAGCACTACTCGATCCGAGTGGCCGACGAGGGAGCCACCA
Source organism: Artocarpus hirsutus (assembly GCA_946598075.1). Lineage (NCBI taxonomy): Eukaryota > Viridiplantae > Streptophyta > Magnoliopsida > Rosales > Moraceae > Artocarpus > Artocarpus hirsutus. The sequence continues at coordinate 102,320 of CAMOHE010052932.1, read as the reverse complement.
TAGTCTGGTGCCGACGAGTGGCTCCTTCGACGCGAGGCCACCCGTAGCTGACAAGGACCTTGAGGATGTGGTTTGGCTCTTATACTTGTCTCGCCAGCTTTGGATCAAAGGTCAGCCTTGAGTTTTTTTTTTTTTAACGTGCCGACCTCTTTTTGACTTTGGTTAATTTGATTGCAAAAATGTCTTCAAGGCCGAGCACCGTAGAAGAAAGGCGTGCTCTCTTGGAGAGCCTGCGCAAGCAGAAGGGCAAGGCCGTGGTGACTAGGAAGAAGCACAAAAGAACTCTAAGGACAAAGCTTCCCCCGTGGCCCGAATAGCCAACCACAACAGTCTAAGAATAACCACCCCAACCGATGAGGACCAGGGCTTCGTCAAGCAAGACTCCTCCGACCGACGTTACAACCATGGCGCCCTCCTCGGTAGTTCCCCCGAAGAGGCATACGAACTACCACTGGCACATCCTTGATCACCTTGAGGATGCTGTCCCTCAAGAGGAGTTCTTGGTGAACCTCTGAGGAGAGGATTTCAAGGGCCTGTCCGAGGCCGCCTTTCGTTCTACCGCCAAGGTAAGTGCTTACTCCACCCCCAAGCTTCCTTTCTTTTCCTATTCTTTTTTTCGTATACTGATAGTCTTGTTTTCCTCAAACAAGTGCCTTCATGCACATGGTCTATACGGCCTAGTTGAAGGAATTCAACCTTAAGAAGGAGAGATTCAAGAAGACCTTCCTCAGGTGAAGGGAAGTCGAGAAGGAGCTTGGTGAGAAAATCACCGAGCTTAACCAAATTAAAGAATCTCTTTCTCAGGCCAAGGAAGAGTCAAGAAGGTGAAGGAAGAAGCCGACCAACCCAAGGCAGAGGCAGTGGAGTTGAGGAAAGCTATCAAACTGGCCAAGGATGAGGCTGCTCTGCTTAGGGGCCAGCTGGAGGCCTCTCAAGTAGAGAATAGGCATTTCTTGGAGGAGCTCCCTGATCGACTCGCCCAAGCCATGGAGGAGTTCAAGGCGTCCTCGGAATACACCGACTACTACTACTTTGGCATGACTGAGCTCCATGATTATCTAATTTGGAAGCATCTGGAGGCTGAGAGTTTCGACTGGTCACTTATAGTTGAGCCAGAGCAGGGCACTGCTCAGTAGCTTGAGCAGGAAGAAGAGGTCGTCGAAGTGGACGGCAAGGATGATGGGAAGAGCAAGGCGTCGACGGCTGTGAGGACAATGTTGGGGATGGGGCCTAAGCTTAGCTTATTTCTTTTTTGTTCTTATTGTGTATCAAGGCTTAGGAGGTGCCCGGTTAACTATACCTCCCCACCAGTACTTTTTTAATGAATTTTCTTTCCAAGTTCATCGCTTCTTGGATTCTTATTTGTTTCATATTTAATATCTTCCAAGTGTGATTGTTCTCGGTTAGCTATTTTCATACTTCTGGGTGAGGAGTTTCTCAGGAACGTAGTTTATCCTTTGTTTTGCTGAGTTAAAATAGGTGTCTCAACCTCAGAGTTGATTAGAAAATTCAAACCAAGTTGGATGCTCCTCAGGAAGGGCATTCCTAGACTATAATTTTTCAAACTCTTTTTTTTCAATCCTATTGTTGCTGAGTTTAATATCTCGGTGGTTACAGAGTTTTTTAAGTGGGGAACTCCTATTTCTCGGTTGGACAGAGCACAACGGTGTGTGACAACCCCTATTGTTACCGAGTTATTTTGAGTAGGAAACCCCTATTTCTCGTTCGAGCAAAGCACAACGGTGTGTGATAACCTATACCCTACGCCCCTAAGACTTGTTTAAGTTTATGAAAACTTGTACAAGTCTAATGGTGGTCAGGCAATTGTTATGTTAGGGTGACTTTTTTTGGGTAGTTTGTACAGCAATAGACATGGTTCACTAATTGCCGATCAGCCCCCCAGTTTGGTTTATTAGGACGGCCCTCCCTCTTTGGGAGTTGTAACCTAGTCCTCTGAGTTGGAGTTATGTTATCTCTCTTCGGGGTTTACTTTATTCCTTAAACATGTATTGCTCAATGGAAAGTGTAGGAATTTACATTTCATTGATGTTTTGTATTTACATTCTAGTCCTATTTAATAGGTGTAGTTACAAAAAGAATAAAGCCATAGTCAAAAAGTATTTCTGGCTACGATTAACAAAAGAATTTCTTGAGAAGCTCGACATTTCAAGGATGACCGAGTAAATTTCCCTCCATATCAAATAGTCGATAGGTCCCTGGCTGGATAATTCCAACGACCCTATATGACCTGTCCCATTTTGGACCAAAGGACCTCACCCTGGGCTATGAAATCGTGACCTTTTTCAGTACTAAATCTCTGACTTTGAAGTTTCTCGATTATAGTCGCTGGTTGTAATATATAGCCACGACTTGATTTCGAGCTGCATTACAGATTGCTGCTCAGTTCCTCTTTTCCTTGAGCAAGTCAAGTTCAAACATCATGACCTCGACATTTCAGATTTTCTCGTAATGCTCAACCTTGAAGCTGGGCAATCCCACCTCCGTCGGGATGATTGCCTCTACTCTATACACAAGTGAGAATGGAGTCTTTCTCGTAGCTATCCTGGCAGTTGTTCGGTACGCCCAGAGCAGTTTTGGGAGCTCATCAATCCATGCTCCTTTGAGGCCCTCGAGCTTCTTCTTCAAGTTGTCTTTGGTTGTCTTGTTGACTGCTTCTACCTGTCTGTTGCTCTATGGGTAGCTGAGAGAGGAGAAGACTTTCCTGATGCCAAGCTACTCGCACAGGCGAAGGAGGCTTGAAGACTCAAATTGCTTAGCATTGTCAGTGATGATGGTGTGCAGGATTCTGAACCAGCAAATGATGTTTTTCCACGCAAAGTTGGTACACTTTGCCTCGGTCATGTTGGTGCATGGCTCTACTTCGACCCACTTGGTGAGGTAGTCAATGGCTACAATGCAGTACTTGAATTAATATCAGGCTGGAGGAAGGGACCCGATCTGATCAATGGCCCACTTAGCAAATGGCCACCCGATGTAACTGAGGTGAGTAGCTCGGTGTGGTGCCCAGGCATCCTTGCGAATTGCTGGAATTTGAGGTATTTTCGCACATAGTCTTTGCAATCTTATTCCATGGTCGGCCAGTAGTGGCCTTGTTGGAGACATTTTTGGGCCAACAATCGCCCCCTAGAATGGTTTCCGCATAAGCCTTCGTGAATCTCCTTCATTAGATACTTGGCTTCTTTGTGCCCTATGCACTTCAGACATGGAGTGGTGTAGCCTCGCTGATATAAATTTTTATCGATCATCGAATACCAGGCCGAGCTGTTGTAGATCTGACGTGCCTTTTCTTGGTTGTTGGGTAATTCAGCTATGGTCAGGTATAAGATGATCGAATCCATCCATGTGGCCACGGTCTCTTCTATCACACTTGCTACACCCTTGTTTATGCCTAGCTCGGTGAACCTTTCAATGGGAACCGAAACAAGGTCATTGTTGCCCAGACTTGATGCGAGCCGAGTGAGTGCATTTGCCTCTGAGTTTTCTGATTTGGGGATCTACTTGAATGAGAAAGACTTAAACTGCCCGAGCAGCATCTTGACCTCTTGTAAATACGTGGCCATTGATTCTGTTCGGGCTTGAAATACTGCAATGACTTGCTAGAACTAGCAACGAGTCATTGTGGATGACAGTGCGATCTACCCCAAGATCTCTGGCGATTTGAAGTTCAGCCAAGAGCGCTTTATATTCTGCCTCGTTATTTGAGGCCTTGAAGTCAAATCGGAGTGCATAGATTACTTTGTAACAGTCCAGGCTTGTCAACACCAACCCAGCGCCTAAACCTTCAATGCAGGAGGATCCATCGACAAAAAGCTACCACTCTGGTCCCGACGTGGCACGATCCTCAGTACAACTGGGGGTATCTTGTACTTCCATAGGTGCCTTCTCAGCCAACGGCGTGCCTTGCTCGATGCCAGTGAACTCGACAATAAAATCCGCAAGGGCCTGAGCCTTGATGGCTGTCCTCGGTACAAAGTGGACATCGTATTGGCCAACCTCGACCGACCATTTGGCCATCCTTCCTGATATCTCCGGGCTCTAAAGAACTTGCCGAAGAAGGAACTTCGTTGAGACTTGTATGGTGTGGTCTTGAAAATAGGGCCGCAGTTTTCGACAGAAGTGACCAACATAAATCCCAACTTTTCAAGTGGTGTGCACCACTCCTTGACTCCTTGGAACGCATGGCTCATATAGTATATGGGCTTCTAAACTCTGTCTTCATCTCGAACGAGGACCAAGCTTATAGCCTTCTTGGACATGGCTAGATAGTCAATATTTCTCCAAGCAAAGGTTTGGACAGGAGCAGTGGTGTGGTTAAATACCTTTTCAAATTTTGGAAGGCTTCTTCACATTCCCTGCTCCACTCAAACCTTCCCTTAAGTGACTTAAAAAATGGATAGCACTTGTTGGTAACCCGAGAGACAAATCTGGAGAGAGCCGCAATCATGTTGGTGAGTTTCTGCCTTTCCCTTACAGTCTGAGGTGAGTACATGTCTATAACTGCTAGGGCCTTTGTTGGGTTACCTCCATTCCTAGTTGGTTGACTAAAAATTTGAGAAACTTTCTCAAGCTTACCCCAAACGCATATTTCGTTGGGTTAAGTTTCATCCCATATTCTCGGAGAATGTCGAAGCTTGCTCGAAGATCGGCCATATGGTCTTTTGCTCAGATGGACTTTACCAACATGTTGTCCACATAAATTTCCATTGTTTTGCCAATCATCCAAGCAAACATCTTATTAACAAGCCACTAGTAGGTTACCCTGGCGTTCTTTAGCTTAAAGAGCATTACGACATAACATTAGAGCCCTTGATCTATAATGAAAGCCGTCTTTACCTAATCTTCCTCGGCCATTCTTATCTGGTTATATCCGGAATAAGCATCCATGAAGCTGAGCAGCTCGTGGTCGGCAGTAGCGTTGACGAACTGGTCTATCCAAGGAAGTGGAAAGCAGTTATTCAGATAGGCCTTTTTCAGGTCGGTGTAGTCTATACATACTTGCCATTTCACATTTGCCTTCTTGACGAGGACAACATTTGCTAACCACTCCAGATACTTGACTTTTTGGATAAATCCTACTTTCAGGGGCTTCTGGACCTCCTCATTGATGGCTATGTATCTTTTCGAATTGAAAGCCCTTCTCTTCTATATCATCGGTTTGTGATCAGGTCAGACATTGAGCCAGTGATAGATTATACTTGGATCGATACCAGGCATGTCTTCATAAGACCATGCGAATTTGTCTTGATACTAGATAAGAAGCCCCTTGAGGTCGGCCTAGATCTCAGATTGCAGCTGGGATCCGAGTTAGACAGTGTGCTCAGGATGTGTAGGGTCTAGGCTGAACGACACTAAATCTTTGACCAGGGTGGCTCTCACCTCTTCCTCGGGAAGTTGGTGGTCAAGATCGAAAAGAATCTTGGGCACCGAATCGACAGGAAGATCTATCTCATCAACCACGTGGATGGTTGAGATGTTTAATTGCTGAGCTGATGTAGCGTAGACAACATTGGCACAACAAGCTCGAGAGTCTTTCTAGGACGAACGGATTACTCCAACCCCATCCTTTGTGGGGAATTTCATCCTCAGGTGATATGTCGAGACTATGGCTTTTAATGCGTTCAACGTTGGGCGGGTGATGATAATATTATATTGTGAGGGTTTGTCGATGACCAACGAGTCGACGACACGCATAACCCGAGCAGCACCCTCTCCGAAGGTCACTGGTTGTCCGACCTTCCAAACTGCTTGGACAAATTCTCCCGTGAAGCCATAGAGCGAGGTCTGGACAGTGACTTCGGTAGCATTGCTAATCTTCATTTTATCAAAGGCTTGTTTGAATAGGATGTCAATCGAGCTACTATTATCAATCAACACTTGCCGCACTATATTATTGGCGATGTGCAGCTCACATACAAGGGCATCGTTGTATGGATGGATTAATTTATCCGCTTCCTCCTTGGTAAATGTGATCGGGATGTCCTGCTGGCGGCAAATCTTATTTACATGCTCAAACATGTTGATGAAGTCGCCTCGTTCAATTAGCTAAGCTTCTCGGACGTATGCGCACCGCCCACTCGATGTGCCCCTTGTGATAGGCCCTTCAAAAATCGTGTGAGCAATGTTTAGGGGTTCTAAGGTGTTTCCATAATCGTTTCATGGGCGGTTACACACGTCTCAGCCTAGTTGATTGTTCTTGCCAACTGTAGAGGTAGGAGTTAGGACTCGCTCTACAAACTCCCTCAAGTGTCCCTCATTGACCAATCTTTCAATTTAGTCCTCAGATGTATACACTCGCAGGTATTATGTCCCACATGCTTGCGGAACTCGCAATATCTGGTTTGATCCCACTTTAGCTTGCTATCCTTGAGCTTGGGTGGTGGTGTCAGTAGGTTTCTTTCGCTAACCTGGGTGAAAACTTCATCAATGCTCGCTACCAGGGGTGTATAACTTTAAAACTTCCCGGTTGGCGTCTTCAGCTTCTCAGGTTTTTTTTTCCTTTTTTGGCTTCTTGCTCTGCTTGGCATTAGACTGCTCTGGCACTTTCTTCTGCTTCTTGTCTCTTTTCGTCCTGCTAGGGCCAGCCTCCTCTCTGTGGCTCTTTATGTATTCCGCCGCATCAGCATACCTTTGAGCATAGCTAAGCATATGTGAAAACATGCTAGGCTGCTTGAAGGCCAACGACCAAGTAAGTTTCTTGTCTCAGAGACCCCCTACGAAAATATGCTTGAGGATCTTGTCTTCAACATGCTTAACCTCAAGAGCTACATGGGTAAACCGGTTTATGTAGTCTCAGACATTGTTGTCTCCTTGCTTTACGACATACAGGTAAGTAATCTCTTTTCTCCTCGTTTTTGTCAAGGAGAAGGGTACCGAGAAGGCATCTGTAAGTTGCCAAAAAGAGGTGATAGAGGCTGGCTCAAGTCACCAGAACCGTTGCCGAGCTGGTCTAGTAAGTGTCAACGAGAAAGCCTTACACATTGCTGTGTTGCTAACATTTTGAAGGAGCATGTGTCCTTAGAATAACTCAGCATGCTCGTCTACGTCCATGGTCCCCTCATAGGTCTTGATCTATAGAACCTTGAATGTGGGTGGCATTGGCGCTCACATTATTACGTCCGAGAACGGCGGGTCTAGGGCAGCTATGTCATCCAAGCCAAAACGATTGTTGCGATCTCGTCGATTTGGCGTTGTAGCTCTCGAAACTGGCGACTATTTGTATCCTCGAGTAGTTCGACCCTATAGGGTGCTCTGCCCTCCACGCAATCACCTGCCCCAGGTTGGTGACGTTGGTGCACTTCTCCCCAGCATCTGAGTCGGTCAAACACAAATGCTCGGGAACCTTATGGCGACAGAACCTGTACTCCTTGAGGGCCGAGTCGACCTTCTTGGACAAGTCTATTGTTGGTTGAGACACCATGTATGGAGCCTCTGGAGCACTTGGAATCAGTTGCGTTAAGGTCGGTAGCATCTAAGGTTGGTAGCATCCCGTCCTACTTATCCTTTAGCCTGGTCAACCGGGGTTAGAGGTAGGAGGCAAGGTGCGGCCTGACATTGATCTTGCTGTGAGAGCTGCTGTGTGAGTATCCAGATTGCATTGGTAAGTTCCCAGATTAGGTCTTGAGCGAACGGGTCCTATCTTTGTTCGGCCCTGGCCATGCTCCTTTGTCCCCCGGATTGGGTCCTTGTTGCCCAGGGGCAGTCTCTAGGCCTAACAGAGTTTTGGTGCCAGTTTTGTGCGTCTCCTGACCCTCCTACCGGGCAGCATCATCTTGGACATTCCCTCGAGTTATCATCTCAGTGTTTGGAATCATGGCTAGTGTCTTTTAAGTAAAGGCATAGGTGCCTTCCTTCTAGCGCCAAAACATTAATGCTTACAGAGGTCTGACATCAAATCAACACCACGTGCGATGGCGCACAGTATTCAGCTCTTCCTTGTTCATTTATGCCTGATTTGGTTGACCTGCAACAAGAAGAGGGATGCTTCAGAGGTAAGAAATGGTTAGTCAATAGAAAAGAAGCTCACCGATGCTCAAGGCAGGGGTTGCTCAGTAGAGGTCAGGAACTTATTAGATGGAAAGGAGCCTGCTTGCTTGAATGCAATAAATGCGTCCTATTTATAGGCCACCATTTGGACCAGGTGTTAGGTGGGTTTTGTCTACGAGCTGAGTGTCACATCAAGGCATGTCAAGTGGCAAGTGACAAGTGTCATGTCCCTCTGTCGATGGATTGGCTCTCATCCGACGGTGAGTTGTTTGCCATTTGTTGGGCCATAATGGCAAGTAGTAGTCCACTTTAGAGTGAGAATAGTCCGACCTAAGCTGATACTCAGTCCAAGGAGGCAAACTAATGAGGTACGGCCCAGGGGGCCCTGAGAAGCACCTCGGACATGACATCCAGGGTTATCAGGGTCAGTCATAAGCTCCTCGTAATTTTACCGAGTTGTTTGGCTAATCACCCAAAGTTTGGCTCCTCAGCGGTGGCACCGAGCTCACCCTCAACACACAGTAAAGATCTTTAGAAGGTCGAATGAACCTCGCATCTAGCAAGTCCTTCAGTTGCTTCCTTAGCTCTACCAATTCTAGTGGTGCCATCCGATATGGGCTCATGGCTGGTGGCTTTATTCCTTACTCCAACTCAATTTGATGATCCACTTCTTGGCTTAGTGGTAATCATTTGGGCAATTCCTCGGGCATGACATCCTTGAACTCATCAAAAAATCCCAGGCCTCCTTCAACATGGTGGATTGAGTAGATGATTTTTCATCGTCATACTCCTTGAGAATTGCTAAGTAGCTATCCTCCTTCTTCCTCAAGCCCTTCTTGAATTGCATAGCAGATAGCATTTTGGATTGAACCTTGGTAGACCTAAATGTAGCTATCATACAAATCTTTTCAATGTCTAATACGCACATGGTTTTGGCAAATGGAACTCAAAAACTTTATCGAGAAACTCCATACCAATAACAACTTTGAAGTCATCCAAATATACCACATATAAATCCAAATGACCTACCCATGCCCTAAGGGTGGTCTTTATGCCTCGGGCTATGCGTTGAATGGGCTTGGCTGACGAGTTGACGGCTTTAATGGAGCCTCCTCCACCAATTACCTTAAGGCTTAACCTTTGGGTTTCTTCAATGTAGATAAAGTTATGAGACACACCTGTGTCAATCAAGGCCTTGGTGTCCTTCCCATTGATGTTAGCATCTACGAATAATAATCCCTTGGCTTGAGTCTTTGGAGTACTCTGAATAACATTCAAGAGTTGCATGGAGCCAACATAAACACTCTCTTTATTACCTTTTGTCCTTTGTTCTTCAAAGGATGCAGTCATGGCATTAAGGACCTTTCTTTTAAGACAATCACAAATCCAATGAGGCCCGTCACATAAGAAGCAATTTTTTTTGGGTCTAGAATTGTCTTGACCCTCCTTTTGCTTCCTCTCATCCTTCCACTTGGATGAGGCATGGTCTTTGCTTCCCTCCTTGTGATGGTTCTTCAAGTGGTCTCCCCCACCCTTATTAGTGTTGCCTTTCTTCTCTTTGGACTTGGACTCTTTTTGGCTTAAGTAATCAATCAAACTCTTAGCAACCACAATGGCTGTAGTGAGATCTTACACACCACGACGCCTAAGCTCGGTCTTTGGCCATGGTTATAGCTCGTCTATAAAGAAGAAAAGGGAGTCCTTGTCAGACATATCCAGAATCTCCAGAATGAGATTTGTGAAATCCTTCACGTAGTCCTGAATTGTGAAATCCTTCACGTAGTCCCAAATACTACCTGATTGTTTAAGCCTCTGCAAGCGACCATGTGCCTCTTCCTCGATGTTCTCTAGGTAGATTGCCCCTTAAGTTCATTTTTAAAGGCATCAAAGGTGGTGATTGTGCACGTACCTCTCTTGATGTCCTCTTGCCTTCTTTGCCACCATAACATGGCAGTGTCCATGAGATATAAAGCAATAGATTGGATCTTGGCAACATCCTTTATAATGCTTGTAGCACCAAAGTATTGCTCCAATCCCTAAAGAAAGTTGTCTACCTCTCAAGCATTTCGTATGCCTGTAAAGCTCTTGGGGTTTTGGCACATCAATCTTGCGTGCCTCTATGGTAGGTGTGATAGGACCGGTTGCAACTATTCGCTTGCACAATGCAAGGTCAGCACATGCTTCTTCTAACTGGATAAGCATGCTATTGATCTCCCCCTAGTGCACGTCTTGAACATGAGCCATCTCTACCGAGAGCTCTTCTTGAAGCTCCCGAATGTCCTTTCTTAAGGACTCTTTTATCCTGCTAAGGGACTCACACATGGCCCCACGGAGTTGGGCATCCTCTACCTTTAGACTGTCCAACTCTTGGTCTATGTCCTCTATCTGTGTATCCCAAGCACTCACGCTATCCTTCACTCCAGTTAAGCATGCATCAAAGCTAGAAACCATGTCCTTGGACTTCCCCTAGGGCTTTGGTGTTATAGGATTGAGTTGCTGTTCACAACCCGCCTTTGTTCCAATGTCTCCACATTTGTAGTGTCCATTCCTAAACTTGCTTTTGTTTTCATCATGGTTAAATCGGTTTTGATACCAACTGTCACATCCTTACTTTTCCACAACATGACCGTGTAGCCTTAGCAATCCCGATGCTAAGTAAGCCTTGAATTCTCCTGAACTCACAAGACAAGGCAAAAATGATGATGGTTAAGTAAGAACATTTGAGCGGAAACTAAGGATATGAAACACAAAGTATTATTTTTGCATTAAGTGTTTCGTCAGGGATTTTATGGTGCTCTTTATGATAACATTTAATATTATTTTATTTATAGGTGTTTTGGCTTCTCTTGTTTAGTCCGCTCTTTTGCAACAATTTTTATGATATTATTCGTGAACAAGATTAGAAATTAGGGCTAGCAGTAAACGTGTTCGTGTCGTGTTTATGTCGGCATGTTTATAGCACGACACGTTTAGGTCGAACACGAACACGATACGATTAATAAACGTGCTAGAAATGCAAACATGAATACAACCCGCTTATGGCACGCGTAACACAGCATGACACAATTAACACGATTACTAAGCGGGGCCGTGATGGGTTGATATAATAACAACACGCATATGGCACACTTATGACCTAGTTAACTAAAAATTAAAAAAATTAAAAAAACCAATAAAGAAAATTAACAAAAACATGATATTTAATTAATACTAACCTACTATAAATATTTCAAATATTTTTATTTTTAAGTTTAAATGTGTTATAAACGGGTGGGTCGTGTCGTGCCGTGTTGACACGTTTATGGCTCATTTAATTAAACATGTTAAGGCGTGTTAGACATGTTTGCACGAATCCGGCCTGTTTATTTTGTTATTACTCATGCCAACCCATTTATAGCCCAATTAATAAACGTGCGGTCCAAACCCATTTATCTCATGTTGTTTTTGTATCGTGTCATTGTGCCGTGTCTGAAATTACCGGCCTTGTTAGAAATATGTTATTAATTTCATTTATTATTATTTGTATTGATAGAAATGCCGCGTTGCTTCTTGCGTTTTCTCATTCCTTATTTCAACACCCTTTGCTTTCCTTGCCTTCTTAAAAATGAAGGACCACCAAATCCTCTGTTTATTATATTTAATGTTGTTGTTGTTGTTGTTTTATTTTCTTCTTAATTTTATTTTATTCTCTTTCCTTTTTTTTAGCAGTCTTATTTAATTTCATAGCGCTATAACTTGGTTACTAATAAAATAGTAGGACACAATCTAAAAAATACACTACATATTAGATTGAGGCCTACAGTTTTATGAATAGCAGGGTTATAGCCTTATTGGATGAAAAAGATTTATTTATTAGGGTTAATCGCATAATTAAACCTTTTAGTTTTCTTTATTTTTTGGTTTGTTCCTCTATTTTTAGAAACTACAAAAATATCCTTTGAATTTGAAAAACTTGTTTCAATCTTATCCCTTATAGACCTTTTTTGACTTAAAAAATATAGAGATAAGATATAATACTCTTGACTAAACCTAATTTATTTATAAGATATATGTTTCTTCTTGAGAAAAACTCAAAAAATAGATTTTAAAATTTAAAAAGTCATAAAATTTAAGATCTTTTTTTTAATTTGATATTTTGTTTTAGGATTTTTTGTATGTTTTTAATACATAAAGTATTTATCATAACTATTTAAGGGTAGTCATGTTGTTTTTCTCAATTTTTTTTATTCATAAGGATGACATTGAAATAAATTTTTAAAATTTTAAGGATACCTTTATACTTTCTAAAAATAGAAAAAAAAAAATAGTTAAAATTAAAAGGTAAAATTATGTACTTAACCTTTTATTTTAAATTCTCCTCCCATTTTTTTTTTTTTGGTACCATTTTTGGTGGCTGCTTCTATACGCTTCAATCGTCAAGTCGTGACAACTTGCTGTGGCAACCCAACGATTTCGTAGACCCATCACATGTCAACCCAAGTCGACATAAATTGGCCTACTTGTGTATAAGGGTCATTTAGTCATATAATATGCAAATTTAACAAATCTCGTTTAAAAAAAATAAATCTCATCAGAACTATGCATTACCTTACAACAACAACAACAACAATTTGGTAAGAGGAGAGAGAGAGAGAGAGACATATAACCTGTAGGAAGGAATAGGAGCACCTTTCTCGTATTGCGTTAGGTATAAATTCTCTCTCTAAACTCTTCACATCTGAAGATTAGACAAGCTCTAAGCATCAACGCAAAGTCCGTCAATCTCGTGAAATAGGACGGACAAATGAGATCAAAATATTTGTTATCTTTTGGTAGTCATCTAAAATAATGTTCATGAATGCATACGTTTTGATAAGATGCTGTAAATTTTTAATGAATTAGAATAAAAATCAAAAATAAAAATAAAACATCAAAAATAAGGTTTTTTGGGACTAAAATAAAAACTTTCAAATCAAAAATAAAAAATATAAACCACAATTAAACTATAATTTAATGTAACACTTTAAATTTAATAATATAAAACTATCGTCATTATCATTTTAACCCTCAACATATCTTAATACAGTCATAGAAAGTAACAATCGATGCTTACATTGTCATAAAGAACATTCTCAACAAATGATACAATTTCATCGTAATACAGTTATATAACTTCTTCAACTATATATCTTGTCACCACCTTACACATTGTAAGTCCTAAAAAGATGAAAATATGAGGAAATGAGTGACAATATGCTCAATAGGAAAAACCATTACTCACCTTTATGTTTTTATCCTTATCACATTAAAATCTACATGGTTAGTTAGTTCTCATTATTATTCATGAATTTTATCATGTTCAACTTTGGTGGATATCTTATCATCATTCTTACCAAGTTCCATATATATGTATATATATATATATATATATACATATACATATTAATTTAGGATTCAATTATGCTCATCTGTATCCGCCGTGCAATAGAATATCATATTACTTGACTCAACGAAACCCAAATAGGCGCGCTTGATCACCCTCCAAACATTCCAAGGGTGTTCCAGTAAAGGGACATCAAGCCTCGAGTCCTCACCAAGTCGATTCCTATATAGTGCGTTCAGGGACTTTCGACCCAAAGGAGCGTCATCACCTCCCCTATTTTACCTTTTAGGGTATTTGTACCCAAGGACATAACCACCGCCCTCTGCACGTCTCACTATTTCTTTATATTCAATTATTATTTATAGAGCTAGTTTTTCTAACCATTTTTCTCAATTTATAACAACATGTGTCAATTCATTATGTTCCTCACCGTACAATACAGGACGAGTTCATGTAATAGTTTCATATGTGATACTCATATAATAACAGTTCAACATAGATATATATATATATATCTTGCAGTAAAACAATCAATTTTAATTCTATAAAAACTCATAAAAGATGAGTAATAGAATTCCTATCTCTTCGTGAATAACCCTATTGATAACTTCCAGCTCAAAATAACAAGCTCACCACATAAGCTCCAAGTACTCCATCATCGTACGACGTATAAAATAACCATACTTTAACTAAAATTTCTAATCCCTGATCATACCAATTTATCATCTATTCTTATTAGTGTGCCATAATCACTTATATGAAATCCTTGGAACATTTTGTAACACAAAACGATAAAAACATATGAATTTAGATTATTTGATCGGCCTGCTGCCAGAGACAAAATCTAGAAAACTCCAGCTTTTTTTTTTTAAATATTTTGAGCTTCAAAGCTCAGTCCGACTTGTTTTAATAAATCCTAAAACATGAAAAATACACAGAAATTATAGATTATTATGCCAATAAAACACGTAAATCTTTTTCCCCAAATTTTTTATGCGTATAACATGTTTAAAAATTCTCAAACATTGACTTTTACAAAACTTTACAAAAACATGATCTAAATTAGGAAATTTTTTAAACTCAAAACAAACACAATTTAATTTGTATGTATATAAAAGCATAAGCCCAGATCATGAAATAAAAAAAACAATAACATAATCTAAACATAGTAACTTAGAATAAAGGGAAGGCAAAGAAGAATTTGGGTTTTTGGTTAGAAACTTTACCTTGTTTTCATGAGAAACTGTTATTAGGCTTGACTCTTTGCTTGAGAAAAGAGATTCTAAATTGAGATGGAACTTTTTGATTAAATTGAGAAGGTGAAGGAAAGAGACGAATTAGAAAGAGAGAGGAAAAGGTGAGTGGTGTGAAATGTGAGGGAAAATAAGCTGTTGGATATGTTTTAAGAGTTGGTGGCTTTGGGCATATAAGTGAATAGCTTATTGGAAGACTCAGAAAAAGAAAGAAAAGAAAGGGGATAAGACCTTTGTGGAGAACCAAGGCATGTGACTTATTTGATTCAAGTCTTATATTCTCTTTATTTGTTTATTTATTTATTTTTTAACCATTATACGAGAAAGACAATAAAAGAGAGTCTACCATAGTATTTTAGTAAATATACTGAATAAGTATAGGAAATTTTAGAAAATTCTAAAAAAAAGTAGAAATAAATATTGTGAAATAGATTTTAAATGAAAAAAATTTTATTGGCACACTAATAATTAATTTAATTACCATAATACCTGTTAAGAAAATAACGGGTGTCACAGATACTTAATCAGCAACCATTTATCAAGTCAGCAATCATTAATCACTATATATCACTCAAATAACAGGAAAAAGCTAGGTTGTGTTGATTACTTCAATTTTATCCAAGTCTTTGGTACATCCTTCTGGAAATTTTTGCATCTTCAGCTTCAGCATGGATTTCTCTCCCAGTTCTTATCCCCATGGGATTCTTCAACAACCACCCCTTACTGTCACACAACACACTTGAGTCCACTTCATCGATGTGTTTCAGTGTCTTGGCCTCACCATGAAACTGATTCCTCATGTCAACTGCTACTTCAAGCACATCTTACTGTATAAATACCTGATTCAAATACCAAACATATTTAAATACATAAATATTGTTGTTGTCCCTTTTTTTGTATATAATAAAAAAGTCTGGGTAGAGGGTGATTGGTGTTAGCACACTATAACGTACAAAAAGTCCCACATCGGCTAAGTAGAGGACCGAAGAGCAGTACTTAAGTCCTAGACTGCCCACCTCTCAACAAGAGCTCTTTTGGGACGTGACAAGTGGTATCAGAGCGGGGTACTGCCTGCCTGGTGTGTGGACTCTCCACGGTCCAGTGGGACCCTCAGGGGAGCCGATCCGTGACGGGGGCGTCACGCGATTGGGTAGAGGAGAATGTAACGTACAAAAAGTCCCACATCGGCTAAATAGAAGACCGAAGAGTAGTACTTAAGTCCTGAGCTGCCCACCTCTCAACAAGAGCTCTTTTGGGACGTGACAACACGCTACTCTACCCATTGCCAAAGGAACTCTTCAGACACTAACATAAATGTTTGTGAAAGAGCAATCCCTTGATGAGGAGTACGTCACTCCAGCCCCACTGAATGCGCAAGCAATAAGGACATGTGGGAACGTGATCCAAGTTACTCTAAATTGAGTACTAGGTTGGCATGTTCAAACCTTCACATTTAAAACCCACACAGTAGGCCTTCTAGCACTTGAACCTTTGACCACAAACCCACTACAGTAGTCTATTACCGCTAAGCCACCTCACTTGGCGGTATTGTTGTCTTCTTTTCAAAACCAAAAGAAAAAGGAAAAACACAAATCATGTATCAATATAAACCTGGCCTCCAGGCATTAAGCTCTCCACAATGGCATCAGCTAAACGCTTCTGCACAACTTTCTTAAAATGAGGATCTGAGCACTACAAAAAAGCATGAGCAAGGAACTGACTTGGTTAAATTTTGTGTTTCAGTGAAGTTTTGAGCAATTGTCATGTATGAGAACTGCACTGAACAGGCTTGAAACGAGCGTCAATGGTCCAAGATAGGTAGAAACCAGTTGCTTGAAAGAAATTGTAGCATTTGCAAATAAGAAATGTCTCCAATTTAGTTAAAATAACATATTATCAATTCAGCATCATCAAAGAATCTCTAATGCAATAAATAAATTTTTATGCCAATGGCAAAATTCGGTATCATGTAAGAAAACCATTCTCAAGTATAATGTTATACTTAATGTCAAATTTAACATGTGCTATTGTTGCTTATTGATTGTAGCGTTAAATTTTTACTTAACAATTATAACATTGTCCTTTTCAAATTATTCAAAACTTAAAAATTTTCCTTTTTCAAGTTCCACTACTTAAAATAGTATCATTATTGGAGCACAAAATAGAATAAACTATTATACATGTCATTTGTACACTTTTTTTTTTTTTTTTTTTGCCAGACATTAGTAATTTGGCATTGAAGATGATCTTTTATTATACCTTTCAATCACATAACATAACATCAAGGAACTTACATATTATCAAGAGCAAGCTCCTTAACCCAGATCTGTGCCCGCTTTGCCAGCTGAGCGGAAAAGGGTAAAAAAATCAATTCCTACATGCTATGTTTTAAAAGAGAGAAAAGTTAATCATTGATGTGAAAAACAAGTAGATAAAGGTCCATGGAACTGTTAATGAATACAATCAATCAGAGGAAAGATTCAAGTGTATTCAAAATTATCCAAGGAGTTTTTCCATACTTTGTGTCGTGTTTCTAGTCCCAAGTAATTTCTCACACCAAGATTTCTTTTTGCAAGCCATAGCAGAAATATGCCACTACCTGAAATGTTCATTGGCTAAATTGACTCAGATAGTCAACTGAAACCAATTTACAGCCGGTAAAATATTAGTAAAAGTCAAAGAAAATCTCATGAGAATCATCTAAGATTGACTCGAAAAGTAATTAAACAAGAAAATGTGGGAGAAAGAAAGTAATTTGAATTCTCTCCATGTTTCTTGTAGAATCCAATCCCAGTATACACATGTCATGCTCTCTTCTTTGATACTAAAAGTATTAACAAAAAAGTGGAAATAAGATTCTAAGAAGAAGAAATAGATCAAAAGTTAGTGAATCAACGCTTTTAAAGTCGTCCTTTTTTGACATTTTAATGCATAAAGAAAGAATTTTAAAGGAAAATACCACATTTATAAACAGCAAACAGAATCTATAAGAAAAGAAGTAAAATGTTCTGTGCCACTTCCAATATCCACCATTAGCGGCAATGTCGGGTCTCTAAAGACTTGATTCCAATCAGGCACTTCGACAGGCGCCTACTTTATTTATTTATTTTAAAGAATACACGCAATTTGCCCATAAGAATTGATGTTTAGCAAGTGAACATGAGCAAATAATTAAAAAAAAAAAAAAAAAAGGAGACTCTTTTGGAATGCATACAGAAAAAGAGGAACTGAGAGGGTTGACATGTTGCCTGATTCTAACACGACCCA
This sequence comes from Artocarpus hirsutus, assembly GCA_946598075.1. NCBI lineage: Eukaryota > Viridiplantae > Streptophyta > Magnoliopsida > Rosales > Moraceae > Artocarpus > Artocarpus hirsutus. The sequence continues at coordinate 84,434 of CAMOHE010052932.1, read as the reverse complement.
ATTCCTGCAAACTCAAAACATACATAGCCAAAAGCCCATTTTCATATGTTTCATGAGAGAGAATAAAGAGGATAATTAAGTCCTTAAGAACGAAAGACGGTTAAAATGGGCAATTAGCAGGGGAACCCTGTGTGGGAGATTAAGGTCAGCATATTCCAAGGCTACAAGCTCTGGGCTGGTCAACCAACGTTGGTCTGTCGAAGAAGAGAAAGAAAAATCGGCGGTGTAGTTGGTCTAAGCAGTTTGGGTTCAAAAGCAGAGAAAATGCTTCTCCTCCAGGGGATGAAAGGGAAGCGAGGACAACGTTTTGGAGCGCTTATAATAATATTAATAATACCACTAGTGTTGTGACAGTAATGGAGTCGCAAGCATACCCACGAAGCCATTTTCTCCACCGTTCCGAAACTTTCCCATCGTTTAATTCATCTTTCCTCTATCGTTTTTCTAACTCGAGAAAATGGACAACTCCACAGTCGACGCTCAGCTTTCTCTCTCTCTCTTTTCAAGGGGAACAAACAATGGTCCCTTCGCCTTGTACCAATGGTGGTCGTTTGTAGTGCTATGCTTTGAGATAGACGGTTTAAAGAGTATGATGCGTGCGTTTGGCTTAGAACTAAAAATTTGAATTAATTTATTGCAAATATATGAGTTTTATATTATAGTTTATTTTTATTTTAAATTATAATAAGTAAAAGCTTTATATTGTAACAGTTAAAAAGACATTATTAAAAGTTTATTTACGAGCATTGATTAAAATTAATTAAAAATATTGTAACATATGAGAGGTTTACATTAATTCATTTTTTCTTGACATTGTAAAATATAAGAGCTTTATATTGTAGCAACCAAAAGTTTTATAAGGTGTTTAGGAGTATTAGTTAAAACCAATTAGTTTGAACTAATTGATTAAAAATACTGTAGTATGTAAGAGCTTTATACGGTACCAGCGAAAAGTTTTTTTGTTTGAACTGAAATGTCAAACACACTATTAATTTAAACTAACAATGCAAAACACCATATAAATTTTGATTCAAATAATTTCAAAGGATTTATTACATAATTATATATTTTAGTTTTAAATCTATTTCTCAATACATCTTTCTATTTCCAAAAACTACAAAAGTATCTTTTGAATTTAAAAAATTTATTTTAATTTAATTCCTATAAAATAGAAAAAATGGTGTAAAACAACATAATTGTCCTTAAGCAACTATGAAAAATATTTTATAAATTTAAAAACATATTAAAATCCAAAAATAAAAATCAAATAAACAAAAAGATCTCAAGTTTTATAGCTTTCAAATGTTAAAATATTTTTTAAAAATTTTCTTAAGAAAAAATATTTGAGAAATAAATTTGGTCTCATTAAAAGTATTTTGTCTTATTTTCATGTTTCTTTTGTCCAAAAGTCTGTGAGGGATAAAATAAAAACAAGTTTTACTTTGTAGTTTTCAAAAACCGAGAGATAAATTGAAAAAAAATAAAAACTAAGAGATATAGTTTTGTAATTAACACTTATTTGAAAATAAAAGTTAAAATTTCGTATTGGGAGGATTTTTTGATTTAAAATATCAGTCAATAATTTGAACCAAACATTAAAAAGATTTGCTAAATAATAATTCAAACAAACTCTTTGACTCAAACCTCATGAACTAATGAGCCAAATGAACTCAAAATTGAAACAATGTAATAGACAAAATATCCATTACAATTTACAATAACAAAAGGTTTAATCTACAAAAGAATATATATATATATATATATGTATATCATATTTTTGTAGTGGTTAATCAATAATAAGCTATAAACAATTGATAAATTATTGAGTAAAATTAATTAATCACTAATTGATACAATTTATCAATAATAAACCACCAAGCTAACCAGTAATAATCATAAATCGATACATTATTGATTAATCATTTCTAAAAAAATCATTTTAAAATTGCCTTTTACTATAAAATAGCTTAAAATAGCCATTTACCTTGAAACCTTTAAACAAAACAGTCAAATCATTATTTCAACAATTTCAAAAAAAAAAAATCTTTATTTCAATCAAAGAATGTAGAGAAACGAACTTACTTTTACCAACTAGTGTGCGCATGACGCTACAAAGCATTCCCTTTTTGAAGGGGAAAAAACTCTACGAAGGAGATAAATGGAGAAGCTGTGGTAGGATACACTTTATATGCACCATCCGTAGTGCTTGTTATTGACCGTTTATTTTAAGCGCGACAATGGAGATCGTATCATGAGTGCTGGGATATAATGAGACACAAAACATGTGATTTCTCTTTCAAAATTACAAAACGTTAAAAGCATTCTTTTTTCAAGGGTAAAAGAGTAAATAAATAGGAAAGTAATTGTAGAAGAGGCCCATTCAAACGTCACAACATTGTCAAAGTCCAGCCTCGTGGGCAAACTTAGAGCCACCGAAGAAAAGCGAGCCGAAAAACAAAGCCCACCATCCAGATGCCTGTTTGTAGGCGTTTATCCAAAATTGCACACAAAAAAACAAAGAATTTAAGCAAATTTTCTAAGGAATAAAAATAATAAAGAACCAGTAAGCCCAAAAAGGCTGAAGTAGGTGGGAATGTATATCTGAGAAGGTAAACAAATTTCTTTCCCTCAAAAATGCTTGAATATCCAATTGAGCAAGCTCATTGCTTTCTCTATAGACTTCCCCAGCAATACGGGTTCCTAGTTGTTATTCAAATCCTCTTCAACAATCTCCAGTAACTTGAAAGCACAGCAAGCAAATCCACATTGAAAAGTCTTCGGACAAGATAGACCAATAAATGGATTTCAAGGAACAGGTATGGTAGCAACGTTATGCAGGCTTTAGGAGCTCCATGGTCACCAGGCTTAGGAAAAATTGAAATATCATGTGGGTAATACGTGCCCGGTTTAAGCCAAGTGAGATTTTTGGGAAATTATGTGCGTTTTGTTCAAAATACAATAAGAAAATGCAAAAACTATATCTCAAAAAAAAAAAAAAATGCAAACATCAAACTTGGGCTTGAAAGTGGGCAATACTGCAGATCGGAAGAAGATGGTTGTCAGTGGTGCTAGACAGTCAAAATTCCGACGATTTGGTGCTTCTTCATTTCTAACAGATCTTTTCTTTTCTTTTTTTTTTTTTTTTTTCTATGTGATATGTGCTTAATTTGATATAATTTTCTAATCAATTTTTCCATATAACTTTGCTTTACTCGAGTATTTTTTGTCGTATATGTGATTGTGTGTTTTATAGGTGTTTTAATATCAAGGGTTGCAAAGAGGATTAAAAATAAGGATTTTATTGCTTCAGCATCATATTTAATTATTTGGAAATCAATAAGAGTCATGGGGTGTGAATTGGGAGTGGTGTATGAAAAATGTTGAAATGTGGTGTATGAAAAATGTTGAAATTAGAAGCTTGATGTGTAGCCCATGCAACCCCCAAGTGTGCCCCCCGCCACTTTTTTTTGCCCTCACGCCACAGCACAGAGGCAGCTCACCCCCGCGCCAAAAGGAGCTCACAGCCGTGCCTAGCTGCCAATAGGATGTGCCCCCACAAGCAAAGGATCAGGCAGCCATGTGCACAACCTACACAGAGCGTGGCCGTGAGGAAAATAATAGCATGCCTCACACATGGAACCTAAAATTTTGCATCTTTAGGTTGTAGTCTATGTGGCTACGACTCAAGGAGCACGCCCTTGCGCGTGTTGTGGAATTTTTCTCCATTTTTAATCAAAATTAAGCCCAAGCTTAGTTCTTTTTAACCCTAAAAGACCAAACCTATAAACACCACTTTAGAAATACAATTAACATCATTTTTTTATCAGTTTTTCAATAGTCTTTCTCTTTAGTTTTATTAGTCTTAGGAGATGAAAAAAAAAAGAAGAAAAAGAGGAGAGGCTGTGGTGGTAGCTTAGGGAATTTTCATCCGTGTGGAGAAATCTTTGATGCCAAACTCTTTCTTTTCTTTATTTCTTTCTTTCTTTTATTTTTTAATTATGTTATTTTAGTTTTGTTTTAGTTGAAGGGGAATTCAAAACCCTAGACTTAATTATATAATTAATTTATAGAATTATTTTCTGGTTTTGCAAGTGAGATTGTTTATGTTCATTTATTTTAATGTTTATGATTATTTTCTTGTTTTGTTTAAGTGCATAACTAAATAGGATTTGAATTTAATCTATTGCTAGATTAAAATGCTTGATCCGTAATTATCTTGCTTTTCTGATCATTGGTAGCAAATTGCAAGGTATGATTATTGGAGATTTTTGTTAATTGTGATGAGAAACAAACCCAGATTGAACAATCCAAGGTTATGTGTTTGTTATATAGATCAACTTATCTCTCTTATCTTCGTGCTTTCATTGAATTGTATCTAGAGAGCTTGTTTTAGGTTACTTGAGAGAAAGGGATTAAGTGAAGAGTTTCTTTTGCTTAACGACAAAGCAATGGGAGATCGAGATAGCAGAGCTTGTTGCTATATATGGTTGGTAGTTTCAATAGTTAATTGGGAATAATTCTATGATTAATTGTATAGTTATTGTTTAGTAGTGAAGAATGATCATTTGACCAATTTTATCGTTATTGTTTTATTTTATTTATTTTCTTGTGTTTTCCATAATTTTATTAATTTAGTTTATATTCAAAAAACCCCATCTTTATTTAGTTTTATTATGTGTTAAGTTAGGTCGATAACTAACTAATCAGACCTAATTCTTTGCGAAAACGATCCTTATTCACCACTATACTTAATAACGACGACATTTTAAGGAAAGTTAATTTGGTGCTTCCCTCAAGTCATGCTACTCTACCTCCTAGAGTTTCTTATTTTTTTAGAACAAAAATATCATGTACAGCCTGTTCTATTTGCACATTGTATATCTAGGGACTTCAACAACGTCTAATTTTCATCCTACCGTCAATAACAGGCACTAAAGATAGTGCGTCTAAAGTGTGTCCTACGATAGATTCTCTTAAAGATAAAAGTAAAATTCACAAAAATAAATACTTGACTCTTTGAAGACATTTTCTAGTGCTAGTGTAGTGTTAGACATGTATGTCTTAGGGAGTAAAAATGTAATATGTTTTCGGAGAAATTTTTATCAATAAAGAATTTATTTATTATTCATATACCAAATTGTTGTCCTCTTTGTGTTCATATTTATTAGGTAAGTCTGAAACTGTCAATCTAAGCCTTTAGAATCAGGCATATGATAGATAGATTAAGCGGCAAGACATGTTCTAAAGGTGACGGTCTAAATTATAAGATCTGCAAACGAGGGAATAAAATTAGGTGCTTTATTCATACAAAGATTGTTATGTTGTCTATATCCCTAACGGGAGATGGTTCGGAGGTAGACTCCGCAAATAGAAACATTGTGTATTGTCATAAGTGACGATATATTGGATTAGAATATAAAGTGCAATTGATTTAGATTTATAACTCTGTCTAGGCAAATTAATTCACTTTAAACAATCATATGTGTTGCATCTTAATCCTGACATGAACGTGGGCCCGTTATCTTGACTTATGTCTTTTAATGTACCAAAGGGTGACATCCAAAATTTAATGCTAGTACGCCTGTCGGTACATTAAAGACATGACTCTTGATAGCGTAGACTTGTTATTCATAGATACAAAATCATAGCTCCTTTTTAGGAGTCGATGATATCCTATTATATACGTTATCCTGTAATTGAAAAACTAGAGCGCTTAATCATTTAGATACATAGGTGTAACCAAATGGTATACTGTCTTTAGATAGTAAGTTTTTTGATGGTGAGATAATAGAACGTAAGAGAAAAATAATAAAAAAGGTAGGATATAATTTATTCTTAAGCTAATTATGGATAATCCTATAAGGATATGATACATTATGATATGTCATAGACACTTAGCTATTCGGGCTTCATAATTCTATTTAGTTCGAGAGTGCAAGTCTAAGCTTTTAGTAGCACAGCGTTGAAGTTAATAATTATGAAATGTATATTTGGGATATTAGGTTTCATAATTATCAGGTGCTTGAACTATATAGGTCCATTAGGTCCCCTTTACTAGCTCATAATAAATCTTGTAATAATACGACGTGCTTTTTCAATAAATTGGTGACCTATTTTTAATTATCAAATTGGTTGAAATTTGATAGGATCAGATAATTCATTATTGTTTATCAGTTGAATTAATTTTATGTAAATTAATTCAAGATAAACTTGTTGAATTATCTGAAATATTTATTTTTCTAGAGATTATCTAGATGCGGTTGTTTTAATCAAATAACTTTTCTATTGGGTTATTTGACTAAAAACTGAGGCTTTATCCAAGAATCTTAGGTGGGAAATAAAAGATTCACAGGGATCATTTATCGTAGGTTTGGTAGCTGATCTTTAGGTTTGGCCTTTCGATAGAGTAAGTTCAACAGGCCGATCTGCCAGTTTAACTTGTCGATCAAGCGATAATTTGATCATATGTTGTTATGCGATTTTATCAGATATTGATCCATATTTGAATTTTTGAGGCCTTATCTGATAAGGATTAACCCATGGGTCCAACCACTATAAATAGGGATTGAGACTTCATAGTTAAGTAAATTAGTTAAAAGATCAAGAGTGAGCACTCTATTTTGTGAGTCTTTGAAACTCCCCTGAAGAGCTATTGTTCAAAATCATGAACACTAGTTTTGGGTATTTCTTAATTGGTTGGAAGGAGAGTCATCGGGGAAGAGCTGTACGTTGTGTGCCCACACGCACTTCGACCTTGGATAAAGAATAGCAAAGCAGACCAGTTGGTTGAGGCTCTTCTGGAACGTTCTTCTCTTCATCAATTATACGAGCTCTTTGGCAAACAAGGTTAGTAAGAGCTAGTTAATTTATGCATATAGTGTGTCAAATTTGTGTTTCAAAAAATACTCTAATTTAAAATTTTTTAAAATTTCTACTGCACACTGGTTTTTCCAACAATTGGTATTAGAGCCATGGTTTTTACGTATATTTATGAGTTTGTGATCATGCTATATGTATAGATTGTGTAATCTTGATCTCTCCTATGCTTAAATTTAATTTTTTAGAGAATTGGTACTCTAGGGTTTCTATATATATTTATGTTGTTATGGAATTATATGGTAAATGTTTATTAATTAATTATGGTTGATTAAATTATTGTTTAATTATTAATTAATTAATTAATGTCAATTATGGTTCCTTAGAGGTTAGAATGTATATCTAGGTCTTTCATGTAATTAAATGGTGGTCTATCATCACTGTCTAGGAATTATTATTTAATTTTTAAATTTGTAAGAATTTTATAATTAAATAATCATTTGAAATAAAGACGGATATTGAAGATAGATGATAGCGTCCCAAAGGTATTTCTTGAGTTTGTGTTTTTGAATTGTTGAAAATAAGATTGAAAAACTACATAAAAACTATTTTCTAGACAAAAGTGAATTTTTGCACAGTCGGCAGGCCGAACCCACAGGTTTAGCAAGCTGATGGTTGCAGACTAGCAGGGCAACCTCTAGGATCAGTAGGCTGTTTACAGGGCAGAATTCTGACAGCTCTTATAGTAGGCCAAACTTTCAAGTTCGGTAGGCCGATCTATCATGACCGGTAGGGCGAACTGTCAAATTCAGTAGGCTAAAGGGTCATAACTAGTAAACCGATCACACAGATTAATATGCCAGCAAAGAGCTGTAAATTTTTAGAAAAGGTGTATTTTTTGGAATAGTTTTGATTTTATTTTTGGGACAATTTTGAGAAACATTAAATTTGGATATAATCGAAAATATAGAGTATTTGATCCATGCAGGTTTGAAGACTTAAGGATGGTTAATTCATGAAGAAAGATACAATTTAAAGATTCAAGGATGAAGAATTGATAATATGTTTTGATTGATCTCTTGTAATCATTGATTTCTTCTCTCTAGGGTGGTGTTGAAAAAATAATACGTAGCAAAATTTTAAAATTTTTATATCAGAGTATTTTTCAAAACATAAGTTTGACATACTATATGCATAAATTAACCAAATCTTACTAACCTTTGAATGCCGAAGAACTCTCGCAATCCATGAAGAGAAGTAATGTTCTAGAGGAGCCTTAACCAACTGGTCCTCTTTGCTATTCTCTATCCATGATCAAAGTGAGTGTGGGCTCACATCGTTTAGGTTTTCCACCAGTGACTCTCTTTCCAACCAATTGAGAAACACCGAAAGCTATAATTCGTGATTTGTGAAAAACAACTCTCTGGGGAGTTACAAAGTCTCACTGACAGAGTTTCACCTAGGTTTCTCAACTGATTTGAATAATAAAGAGACTCGCTCCCCTTTTATAGAGGTTGGGCCCAATAGTTAGTCCTTATCAAATAAGGCCTCAAAAATTTGAATCAGAATCAAATCAAAATCAATATTTGATAAAATCTACGTGAAAACGCGTGATTCTTTTATGACCCGGTCGGCAGGCCGAACTTGTAGATTGGCCTACAGTTTATAGCCTACCGAACCTCCTTAATCGGTAGGCCAGACTTAAAGATCAGCCTATTGAACCTCGGATAAAAGATCCCTGCAAATCTTTATTTTTCACCTGAGATTCTTAGGATAGAGCCTCAATTTTAATTTAAATAATCTAATAGAGAAGTTATCTGATTAAAACAGTCATATCTAGATAATCTCTAGGAAAATAAATATTCCTGATAATTCAACAAGTTTATCTTGAATTAATTCAAAATTAATCAAATCGATAAATATACAAGAATTATCTGATCCCGATAATTCAATAAGTTTATCTTGAATTAATTTTATCACAAAATTAATCCAACCGATGAACAAACATGAATTATCTAATTTTATCGAATTTCAGCCAATCTAATGAATCTGACATAAGTCACCAATTATTAGAAAACCACGCCGTATCGTTACAAGATTTTTATGACCTAGCAAAGGGGACAAAATAGACCTATATAGTTCAAGCTCTCGATAATTATGAAACCCAATATCCTAGATATACATTTCATAATTATCAACTCCAACGCTATTCCACTAAAAGCTTAGAGTTGTACTCTCGAACTATATAAAATTATGAAGCCTGAATAGTTAAGTCTCTATGACTTATCATAATGTATCGTATCCCCATAGGATTATCCATAATCGGCTTAAGGACAAGTTTTGTCTTACCTTCCTGATTATTTTTATCTTACGTTCCATTATTTCACCATTAGAAAACTTACCATCCAAAGACTGTATACTACACCTATGTCTATGTATCGAAATGGTTGAGCGCCTCAGTTTTCTAATTATAGGATAACACATATAAGAGGATATCAACTACTCCTAAAGAGGAGCTATGGATTTCATATATATGAATAATAGGTCTACGCTATCAAGAGTTATGCGTCCAACGTACCAGCATGTGTACTACGATTAAAATGTGGATGTCACCCTTTGGTATATCAAAAGACATAAGTCAAGACAATGGGCTCACTATTCATCTCAAGATTAAGATATAATACAAATGATTGTCTAAAGTGAATTGATTTGCTGAGATAGAATTATTAATCTAAATCAATTCACTCTATGTCTTGATCTGACACATCGTCACCTATGACAATGTGCCAATGTTTCTATTTACGGAGTTCACCTTCGATCGTCAAGACAAACCATCTCCATCAGGGATATAGACAACATAACAGTCTTTACATAAATAAAGTACCCAACTTTATTTCCTCGATTGCAGATCTTATGATTTAGACCATCATCTTTAGAATCGTGTCTTCCGTATAATTTGTCCATCATATGCCCAATTCTTAAAGATTTAGACCAACAATCTTAGACTTTTGTTTGGTTAACATACATTCAACAAATATGAATGTTAAGAGGACAAGATTTAGTATATAAATAATAAATAAATTTTTTTATTGATAAAAATGTCTCTAAGAACATGTTACATTTTTACTCCCTAGGGCATACATGTCTAACAATCTCCCACTTGCACTAAGTGAGTAAATATGATAAATCTCGCATCCCCATAGCTTCCACATGCCTTTCAAAGACTCTCCCAATAAGTGTCTTCATGAATAGATTAGCTAAATTGTCCTCTAATGTAATTTTGCACACCGCGACATGCCCACCCTCAATGAAGTCCTTTATCACATGATTCTTCTGACCAATATGCTTACTCTTCTTGTGAACCTTAGCTCCTTTGCATTAGCTACCGCCGCATTGTTATCACAGTACAGTGATACCACCTTATCCATATGAGGAACTACCTCAAGATCTCTAAGGAACTTGCGGAGCCACACTGCTTCTTTTGAAGCATCACTAGCTACCACATACTCAGCCTCCATCGTTGAATCCGAAGTGCAATCTTGCTTCACACTTCTCCAACTGATGGCACTGTCGTCCAGAGTAAACATAACCCAAAGTCAATCTTCTCGAATCTACATAGGATTGGAAACCCGAGTCAGTATATCCTAGATGAGTTAAGTCCTCATCCGAATATACAAGCATATACCCTCAAGTCCTCCTCAGGTACTTGAAAATATGTTTTACTGCAACCTAGTGGCTTGGTCGCGGTCCTCCTAAAATCGACTTACAATCCCAACCGTATAACAAATATTTGGTCGTGTGCAAAGCATGGCATACATAAGACTACCCATTGCTAAAGCATAAGGCACCTTCGTCATGTATTCTCTTTCTTCCTTAGACTTTGGAAAGTCTTTTTCAGAAAGAGTAATTCTAGACATAGATGGTTGCCCACATTTCTTAGAATCTTTCATTGCAAACCTCCTGAGAATCTTATCTATGTAGCCGGCTTAGGACAATGCTATAATTTTGTTCTTCCTATCCCGAAATATCTGGATATCGAGAACAAAATTAGCCTCACCTAAGTCCTTCATGTCACACTACTTGATCAACCATAATTCAATTGATGACAACACCCCTATGTCATTGTCAATTTCCAGAATGTCATCTACACAGAGAAGTAGAAAAACTACCTTTCTATCCTTAATGTGTTTGTAAACACATGGGTCATGCACATTTTGTGAGAACCCATAAGTCAAGATTAGTTGATCAAATCTTATGTTCTAAGAACGGGAAGCTTGCTTAAGTCCATATATAGACTTTAGCAGCTTACAAACCTTTCCCTCTTGACCCTTAGCCTTGAACCCATTTGGTTGTTCTATATAAATGGACTTATCAAGATAGCCATTTAGAAAAGCCATCTTGACGTCCATTTGTCAAATCTCGTAATCGAGAGTGGCAACTATGGACAAGAGAATCCGGATAGACTTAAGCATGGCTACAAGCGAAAAGGTTTTCTCATAATCGATCCCATCCTTTGTGTGTAACATTTAGCTACCAGTCTAGCCTTAAAGGTTTCGACTTTCCATCCACTTCTCTTTTCCTCTTATAGATCCATTTATACGCTAGGGGTTTAACCCCTTTGGGAGGATCCACAAGCTCCTAGACTCGATTACTCTCCATAGACTTCATCTCTATATCCATAGCCTCTGTCTAGAGTTTCTAATCAACATCCTCCATAGCCTCTACATAAGTATAAGGATCACTGTTATGTTCATCCGATTCAGCCAAGAAGGCCTCACCATTGAACATATACCTCTTGAGTTGACGCCCGACCCTTTCAATATGTTGAAGCCCCTTAGGTTGTTGTTTAGGTATATTTGGTTTTTTTACACAAATTGGAGCAGTTTCTACCGAAACCCCCAGAGTGACTAGATCATTCCTTAACTCTTCAAACACTACTTTGCTTTAAGGCTTAAAGTCATTTACGTAACTCTCCTCAAGGAAAGTTGTATGGATTGAAACTACGACTTTATTTTCCTTTGGATTATAAAAATAACTCCCTTTAGTCCCTTTTGGATATCCTACAAACACGCAAACTTCTAAACATGCTTTCAACTTATTCCTATCCTTAAACAGGACATGAGCCGGACATCCCCATAAGCAAATATGATTTAAGGATATCTTCTTACCCATCCACAACTTGTGAGGAGATTTAGGGACTGATTTTAAAGGCACATTGTTCAAAAGATAACATGTGGTTTGTAATACATAACCCCAAAAGGATTAAAGCAATGATAAATAACTTATTAGGGACCTGACTATGTCCAATAAAGTCCTATTTCTTCTCTCCACTACATCATTATACTGCGGAGTGCCTGGTGCAGTCAAATGGGATGAAATCCTATTCTCTAATAAGCGTCCTAAGAACTCATCAGAAAGGTATTCTCTACCTCGATCAGAGCGAAACGCTTTTATGGGTCACCCAATTGCTTTTCCACTTCAGCTAAAACTCCCTAAACTTGTCAAAAGTGAAACTTTTGTAGTGCATCAAATATGCATACCTATACCTTGAGTAATCGTCAATAAAAGTGATGAAATACTTATACCCTCCACATGCTCGGATGTTCATCGGTCTGCAAACATCACTATACACAAGTTCTAGAACCCCTTTGGCCCTATTGGCCTTAGACCCGAATGGTTTTTTGGTCATTTTACCCTCCAAACAAGATTCATATTGTGGTATAGATTCCACCTTTAAGTGACTTAAAGGTCAATCTCTTACCAACCTTTGAATCCTATTCAAGTTAATATGACTAAGGTGCAAATGCCAAAGATAAATCTTATTAGAGTGAGAAGTTTTAAATCTTTTAGAGTTATTATCATTCATCTCAGCATTAAGTAGTAAGTCCATCTTAGGTTTGATAAAATATAGATTATTTTGCATCCATTTAGAATAGATAAAAGATTTTTTTTTTTTTGAATCACCACTTTATTATTAAAAGAAACCAAATAGGAGTTTTTAAATAAACAAGCTGTAGAAATTAAATTCCTCTTAAATTTAGGAACATAAAAACAATCTCGCAAAATTGAATTCCTATAATTATCAAAATAAAGATAGACGTCTCCCACTGCTTTAGCTAAGACCACAGATCCATCGCCCATTTGAAGCATGAAGTCTTCATGAAGCAGACTTCTCGTTTCTTTGAACCCTTGCAGAGAAACACAAACATGATTAGTTACACCGGAATCTATGACTCAAATGTCACTGGATTTCTTAACCAAATAAGTTTCTAAGTACAGAAGATCACACCTACCTCATTGGGAAAGGAAGTCCTTGCAATTCTTCTTAATATGCTCGACCTTCCTATAGAAGAAGCACTTTAGCTTCTTTGGGCTCTTCTTCTTCTTCTTCTTCTTGCTCTTGTTATTAGCAGGAACGGAAGACTTTCCATTCTTGGCTTGGTGTTTCTTTCCATTCCTACGGTTGGGATTGAAACCAGAAGCAGCTACCAAATTAACCTTGCCACCAGCAGGAGACTCCCTAATCAGCAGTTCAAACTCCTGTAACTGTTTCATTAACTCTGTCAAGATCATATTCTGTCTATTGCTTAAATTAAAAGTAGCTCTAAACGGGATAAACTCCTTAGATAGAGTCTCAAAGACCATAGTCATTTGAGTTTCAGCATTGATGTCTGCTCTATTGTTTTGTGCCTCAGCGAGGTAACCCATGACCAACATCATGTACTCCTTTACAGATGTCCCTAGTTTTTGTTTATAGTTAAGAAGTTTCTAAAGTGCCCCATGCTGCTTTGTTAAGGCCTGGCCTCTAAACATGTCTTCTAGATTATCCAAGATCTACTTAGCAGTCTCATAATCCCTATGTTAAGCCTACAACACGTTATTCATATTGGCCATAACATAGCAGTGGGCCTGATCATTATGCTTGGATATGATCGTTGGTGGAATCTCCCTTAGGCTTGGGAGGATAAGGGGTTGTTAGCACAAATTTTAGTTTCTCAAAGGAGAGGACAATATTTAGATTCCATTTCCAATCATTATAATTCTCTCTGGTTAATTGTTTTTTATCAAGTATCAATGATAAAGCTTTTTTAGACATTTTTAATCTACAATAAAGAATCATATACAAAACATAAACAAACATAGCATTATAATTTAGTAAGATAACACAATCATGTAAAAAACATACAAATATTTTTATGTGTCAAAACTTTGAAAATATCACAACCTTACAATGATAATTTCTAACTCAGAATTCAACAAGCTTCTAGGAGAGTCATATAAAATTCAATCAAGAACACAGATCCCCTCTTAATTAATATATGCCTTCTATGATCCGTATGATCCATCATATATTAATAATCGTTTCTTTGGCCATTAATTTTATTAACAGAGCTCCTAAGGGAGGTTAATAAAATTAACATAAGTTTATAACCATCATTTCAATATTTTATCCATGATTTATAATCACCACCTAGGGGTGTGCAACGATAAATCATGCTAAAATACCTTATCCTCCTCAAGATCCAACCCGATGCATAATGAATTTCCTTCATAGGGGTCGAAATCACCATGTGCTACCTATGGACTAATGATGGAGGTCTTAGGTCCTCTCTTCGAAAACCTTCTCCCACTCAATCTTTTGAAATCAAGCTTTTATTTTAAAAACATGCATGAACAATTTTTAATTGAGTAGCATTCCCTATTCTACATGGCATGTTATCAATACACATGGCAAATCATATTATATGCAGATAAGCAAAGCAATTAAGCAAAGCTACAAGCAAAATAATAATAAATAACCGTAATATTATGGTTCCACCCTAGAGAATAGAAAATAAAGATTACAAGGGAATAATCAAAACATATTATCGATTCTTCATCCTTAAATCCTTAAACTGTATCCTTCTTCATGTAATGCCCATCATCAATTCTTCAATCCCGCATAGATCGAATACTCCATATTTTCGGCCATATCCAAATTTTAATGTTTCTTAGAATTTTCCCAAAAATAAAATTAAAACTACATCAAAAACTACACCTTCTTTGGAAAAATATTTTCAGCTCTCTACCGATAAGCCGATCTCTGCAAACAACCTACCGTTCATGACCCACCGATCAGCCAATCTTTTTAGGTCAGCTTGCCAATTATGAAAGTTTGGCCTGCCGCCAAAGCCACCAAATTTTTGCACCACAGACAGCCTGCCAAACCTTAGAGTCTAGCCTGTCGAACTAGAGGGTTCGACATGCCAATTGAGCAGAGATCATCCTTTCCTAGAAATACAATTTTGATGCAATTTATCAATTTTATTTTCAACAATTCAAAAACTTAAAATCAGAGACTCTGGAAATACTTGGGAATGCTATCATCTATCTTTTAGATCTGTTTTCTAGATCGGTCTTTTTCGAATGATTATTTACTCATAAAATTCTTACAAATTTAAAATTAAATAATAATTCCTAGACAGGGATGATAGCCCGCCATTAATTACATGAAAAACCTAGATACACATTTTAACCCCTAAGGAACCATAATCAATATAAATCAACCAATTAATAAATAATTAAATAATAATTTAATCAACCATAATTAATCAATAAACATTTACCATATAATCCATTACAACATAAAAATATATAGAAACTTAGAGTGCCAACTCTCTAATTAAATTCAAGCGTAGAAGTATTCAAGATCACAAAATTTATTCATATAGCAAGATCATAAACTTGCAAATTGACGTAAAAGCCATTGCTTCGATACCAATTATTAGAAAAATAATACGCAGTGAAATTTTAAAAATTTTTATATCAGATTATTTTCTAAAACACAAATTTGATACACTATATACATAAATTAACCAGATCTTACTAACCTTTGAATGCCGAAGAACTCCTGCAATCCGTAAAGAGAAGTAATGTTCTAGAGGAGCCTTAACCAACTGGTCCTCTTTGCTATTCTCTATCTATGATCGGAGTGAGTGTGGGTTCACGTCGTTTAGCTTTTCCACCAGGTGACTCTCCTTCCAACCAATTGAGAAACACCCAAAGCTATAGTTCGTAATTTTTCAATAACAGCTCTCTAGGGAGTTATAGAGTCTCACGTAAACACATTATATGTTTTACATAATTGTATTATCTTACTAAATAATTATGGCATGTTTGCTTATGTTTGGTATATGATTCTTTATTGTAGATTAAAAATATCTAAAAACGCTTTATCATCGATACTTGACAAAACCAATTAATCAATAAGAAATTTAGTGATTTAAAACGGAACCTGAATATCGTCCTGTCCTTTGAAAAATTAAAATTTGTGCTGACGATACCGTGTCCTCTTAAGCCTATAGGAGATTCCACTAATTTACAAATCCAAGCGTATAATCGCTAGAAGGACGCTAACGATCAGGCCTGTTGTTATGTTATGGCCAACATGAATAACATGCTGTAGGCTAAACATGAAGATCATGAGACTATGAAGTAGATCTTGGATAATCTTAACGACATGTTTAGAGGCCAGGCCCTAACAAAATGGCAAGGGGCACTTCAGAAACTTCTAAATTACAAAGAAAGTCTGGGAACTCCTATGAAGGAGCATATGATGTTGGTCATAGGTTACGTCGCTGAGGATCAAACCAATGAGCTGACATAGATGCTAAAACACAGATGACTATGGTCTTTGAGAGTCTGTCTAAGGAGTTTATCTCATCTAGAACTTTATTTAATTTAAGCAATAGATGGGATATGACCTTGATTGAGTTGATGAAGCAATTACAGGAGTTCAAAAATCTAATCAAGGAAACTCCTATGAATGGCGAGGCCAACTTGACAACTGCATCTGGTTCCAATCTCAACCTAGGGAATGGAAAGAAGCAATAGTATAAGAATGAAAAATATTCTATTCCTGCAAATAACAAGAACAAGAAAAAGAAAAAGAAGAACTTGAAGAAGCTCAAGTGCTTTTTCTACAGGAAGGTCGGGCACATCAAGAAGAATTATAAGGACTTCCTTTCCCAAAGAGGTAGGTGTGATCTTCTGGTTATTGAAACTTATTTGGGTGAGGAATCCAATGGCACTTGGGTCATAGATTCTGAAACAACTAATCATGTTTGTGTTTCTCTGCAGAGGTTCAAAGAAACGAGAAGTCTGCTACATGAAGACTTCATGCTTCGAATGGGCGATGGATCCTCAGTGTTGGCTAAAGAAATAGGAGATGTCTATCTTTATTTTGATAATTATAGGAGTTTAATTTTATGAGATTGTTTTTATGTTCCTAAACTGAAAAGGAATTTAATTTTTATAGCTTGTTTATTTAAAGACTCTTATATAGTTTCTTTTAATAACAAAATAGTGATTTGTAAAAACAAATCTTTTATCTGTAATGGATGGATGCAAAATAATCTATATTTTTTCAAACCTAAGATTGACTTACTGCTGAACACTAAGGTTAATGATAATAACACTAAAAGTGTTAAAACTTCTCACCCTAAGAAGACTTATCTTTAGCATTTGTGACTAGGTCATATTAACCTGAATAGGATTTAAAGTTAGTAAGGGATAGACCTTTAAGTCACTTAAAGGTAGAATCTATATCACAATGTGAATTTTGTTTGGAGGGTAAAATGACCAAAAGACCATTTGGTTCTAAAGGCAATAGGGCCAAAAGGGTTCTGGAACTTGTGCATAGTGATGTTTGCGGTCCTATAAAAATCCAAGCATGAGGAGAGTATGAGTATTTTGTTACTTTTATTGATAATTGCTCAAGGTATAGGTATATGTACCTAATGCACTACAAAAACAAAATTTATGACAAGTTTAGGGAGTTTTGGGCTGAAGTGGAAAAGCAATTGGGTAGACCCATAAAGGCACTTCGATCTAATCAAGTTGGTGAATACCTTTTTGATAAGTTCTTAGAGCACTTATTAGAGAATGCGATTTTATCCCATTTGACTGTAATGGGCACTCCACAAAAAAATGGCGTGGCTGAAATAAGGAATAGGACTTTCTTAGACATGGTTAGGTCCTTGATGAGTTATTAATCATTGCCTTTATCCTTTTAGGGATATGCACTACAAAGCACATGTTATCTTTTAAACAATGTGCTTTCAAAATCAATTCCTAAAACTCCTCACGAGTTATGGATAGGAAAAAAGACATCCTTAAACCATATTCGCATATGGGGATGTTTGGCTCATATCCTATTTAAGGAAGCAAATAAGTTGGAAGCATATTTAGAAGTTTATATGTTTGTAGGATACCCAAAGGGACTAACAGGGTTTATTTCTATAATCCAAAGGAAAATAAAGTTGTGGTTTCAACTAATGCAACATTCCTTGAGGAAAGTTACGTGGATGACTTTAAGCCTCGAAGCAAAGTGGTGATCGAGGAGTTAGCGAGTGATTTGATCACTCTATGTGTTTTAAATGAAATCATTCCAATCAGTGTAGAAAAATCAACCAAACAACAACTTAAGGGGCTTCGGCATAGTAGGAGGATCAAGCATCAACCTGTGAGGTATATGTTCAATGGTGAAGCCTTTTTGGTTGATCTGGTTGAACATGATAGGGATTTCTACACTTACGCAGAGGCTGTGAAGAATATTGATTCAAAATGCTAGACAGAGGTTATGAACATAGAGATGAAATCTATGGAGACTAATCAGGTTTTGAAACTTGTGGATCTTCCTAAAGGGTAAAACCCATAAGGTGTAAGTGGATCTATAAGAGAAAAAGAGGAGTAAATGGGAAAGTCAAAACCTATAAGGCTAGACTGGTAGCTAAGGGATACATGCAAAAGGAAGGAAACCTTTTCACCTGTAGCCATGCTTAAGTCTATCCACATTCTCTTGTCTATAGCTACTGCTCTCGATTATGAGATTTGACAGATAGATGTCAAGATGGCTTTTCTAAATGGCTATCTTGATGGGTCCATCTATATCGTACATGTTCAAGGCTAAAGGTCAGGAGGGTAAGGTTTGCAAGTTACTAAAGCTAATTTATGACTTAAGCAGGCTTTCCGCTCTTGGAACATAAGATTTGATCAACTTATTAAGACTTATGGGTTCGCACAAAATGTGAATGAACCATGTGTTTACAAACACATTAGGGATGGGAAGGTGGTTCTTCTACTGCTCTATGTAGATGACATTCTGCTAATTGGCAATGACATTGGGGCATTGTCATCGGTCAAATTATGATTGACCAAATAGTTTAACATGATAGACTTGGGTGAAGCTAATTATGTCCTTAGTATAAAGATCTTTTAGGATAGGAAGAACAGAATGATAACTTTATACTAAGCGAGCTAGATAGATAAAATTCTTAAAAGGTTTGCAATGCAGGATTCTAAGAAATGTGGCAACCATCTAGGTTTGGAATTACTCTTTCTAAGAAAGACTTACCAAAGTCTAATGAAGAAAGAGAATACATAAAGAAGGTGCCTTATGCTTCGACAGTGGGTAGTCTCATGTATGCCGTGCTTTGCACACAACCTGATATTAGTTATGCAGTCGAGATATTTAGTTAATTTTAGTCGAATCTAGGATCAAACCACTAGGTTGTGATCAAGCATATTTTTAAGTACCTGAGAAAGACTCGAGGGTATATGCTTGTATATTCAAGTGATGACTTAACACTTCTAGGATATATTGACTTGAATTTCCAATCCTACCTAGATTTGAGAAGATTGACTTTAGGTTTTGTGTTTACTCTGGCGATGATGCCATTGTTTGGAAAAGTATGAAGCAAGATTATACTTCAAATTCAATGATGGAGGCTGAGTATGTGGTAGTTAGTGATGCTTCAAAAAAAACAGTGTGGCTCCACAAGTTCCTTATAGATCTTGAGGTAGTTCTTGATATGGATAAGGCGGTATCGCTGTGTTGTGATAACATTACAGTGATAGCTAATGTTAGGGAATCAAGATTTCATAATAAGAGTGAGCATATTGATCAAAAGTATCATATGATAAAAGACTTTGTTGAGGGCAGGCATGTTGCTACATGCAAAATCGCATCCGAAGATAATTTAGCTGATCCATTCATGAAGACACTAACTGTGAGAGTTTTCGAGAGACGTGTGGACGCTATGGGGATGCAAAATTTGTTATATTTACTCACTTAGTGTAAGTGGGAGGTTGTTAGACATATATGTCCTAAGGAGTAAAAATGTAATATGTTTGTAGAGACTTTTTATCAATAAAGAATTTATTTATTTTTTATATACTAAATTGTTGTCCTCTTTACATTCATATTTATTGGATGTATGATAAGCAAACAAAAGTCTGAGACTGTCGGTCTAAGCCTTTAGAATCAAACATATGATGGACAGATTATACGGAAGACATGATTTTAAAGGTGACTGTCTAAATTATAAGATCTGCAATCGAGGGAATAAAGTTGGGTGCTTTATTTACGCAAAGATTGTAATGTTATCTATATTCCTAATGGGAGATGGTTTGTCTTGGCCATTGGAGGTGGACTTCGCAAATAGAAACATTGGTGCATTGTCATAGGTGACAATATGTTGGATCGGGACATAAAGTGTAATTGATTTGGATTAATAATTATGTCTAGGCAAATCAATTCACTTTAGACAATCATATGTATTGTATCTTAATGCTGAGATGATTATGGGCCCGATGTCTTAACTTATATCTTTTGATGTACCAAAGGGTGACATCCACAATTTAATATTGGTACATATGCCAGTATATTAGAGACTTGACTCTTGATAGCATAGACTTGTTATTCATAGATATAGAATCCATAGCTCCTCTTTAGGCGTCGATGATATCCTCTTATATGCGTTATCCTGTAATTGAAAAACTAGAGCGCTCAACCGTTTGGATATATAGGTGTAATCAAATGGTATACTATCTTTGGATGGTAAGTTTTCCAATGGTGAGATAAAGGAACTTGAGAGAAAAATAATCAGGAAGATAGGACAGAATTTATCCTTAAGCCAATTATGGATAATTCTATAAGGATACGATACATTATGATATGTCATGAAAACGTAGCTATTCGGGCTTCGTAATTTTATGTAGTTTGAAAATGCAACTCTAAGCTTTTAGTGGAGCAGCATTGAGTTGATAATTTTAAAATGTATATCTAAGATATTGGGTTTCATAATTATCAGGCAGTTGAACTATATAGGTCAATTAGGTTCCTTTTGCTAGCTCATATTAAATCATGTAATGATATGGTATACTTTTCCAATAAATTGGTGACCTATGTTAAATTATCAGATTGGTTGAAATTCAATAGGATCAGATAATCCATGGCTGTTTATCGGTTGAATTAATTTTATGTAAATTAATTCAAGATAAACCTGTTGAATTATTTGGAATATTTATTTTCCTAGTGATTATCTAGATGCGGTTGTTTTAATCAGATATCTTCTTTATTTGGTTATTTGACTTAAAACTGAGGCTTTATCTAAAGAATCTTGGGTGAGAAATAAAAGATTCGCAGGGATCATTTATCATAAGTTCGACAAGCTGATCTTCCTATTCGGCCTGCCGATAGAGTAAGTTCGACAAGCCAATCTACTAGATCGGCCTGCCGATCGAGCGATAATATGATCACATGTTTTTACACGATTTTATAAGATATGGATCTAGATTCGAATTCTTGAGGCCTTATCTGACAAGGACTAACCCTTGGGTCCAACCTCTATAAATAGATAGTGAGACTTCATAGTTAAGTAGATCAGTTAAGAGATCAAGAGTAAACACTTTATTTTGTGAGTCTCTAAAACTCCCCTAAAGAGCTATTGTTCACAAATCACGAACGCTAGTTCTGGGTATTTGTTAATTGGTTGGAAGGAGAGTTACCAGAGAAGAGCTGTACATTGTGAGCCCAATACATACTCCAATCATGGATAGAGAATAGCAAAGAAGACTAGCTAGTTGAGGCTCTTTTGAAACGTTCTTCTCTTCATCGATTGCAGGAGCTCTTCGGCAAACAAGTTTAGTAAGATCTGGTTAATTTATACATATAGCGTGTCAAATTTGTGTTCTGAAAAATACTCTGATTTAAAAATTTTTTAAATTTCCACTACACTGTTTTTCCAACATGTAGGTTACTTGATTGTCAATCTTCTTCATCTGCTTAAAATCTTCCAAGTAACTTTTAGAAACTACATGTTTAATAAAAACTATTCTAAAGCACACTGTTGATGCTTCCCGGTGGATTATGATAGATCAACACCACGTGCTGCTACGCACGATGCTTGGACGGCTCTTTTTTGCTTGTCTCAACCTGCTCAAAGGTACTTATAATAAGAGGAGGGATGCTTTAGACGTAAAAAAGGGGGGCACTGATGAGGCTCCAAACAAGGGCTCTCGATGTTCAAGGCAGGTTCTACTTTGTAGTGTACGAAAGCTTGCTAGTTAGGAAAGAGCATGTTAGCCTCAAGTTGTAGTAAATACGCTCTATTTATAGGCTACCACTTGAAACCGAGGGTTAGGAAGGTTTCACTTATGACTTGTGTGTCACATCAAGGCTTGTCAAAACGTAGGTGACATGTGACATGGCCTACACCGGTGGATCAACCTCCATCTAACGACGGGAGTATGGCCATGTGTTGAGCTTCTATAGCGGTGGCCGCCTATTTGTAGGCTCTGACAATCCGACCCAAGAACATGTATTTCCCGAGGAAGCAAAGCTTGTGTCGCGGCCTGCGTGGGCCCTGTAGATCACCTTGAGAGGAAGTTCCAAGGACTAGAGGTCATAAATGGTCTTCTTGGTAATATCTGCTGAGTACAGTTGCTGAGCACTAAGGAGGTGTTCCTTGAGACCTACACCGAGAACATCCCCAACAATAGCCCCCTAGTGCACCTAGTCAATGCTCAGCCGGGTGGACTATGTTGAGTAGGTGTGGTTGGCCCAGGATGGCCTTCGGGTGGTTTTTAGGGGCAATAGGAGTTCAATAACCACGCAGTTAAGCTTGGAGGGACACGTGTTAATACATGATTGGGTGTTTCCTTGACGAGTGTAATCATCACGTCTCCTTGATTTTTGTGCTTGAGTTTTGCGCTTGAGTTTCGGCTATAAATAGGAGTTAACCACCTATTACGCTAATGTGTAGGCATGACTGGACTTCAGAATTTTTTAGTTTTGGCTATCAAGCTATAGGTTGTGACTCGAGAACCTAAGACTTCATCCCAAGCACCCACAAACCGAGCAGGTAATTTTCCCAAAGCAGATATTTCAGAATGAGTGACCTTAGTGATTTCCAAAATGACATAGCCATCTGCTGGTCAGACAATAGCATAGAGACTAACTAGTTGATGACCGAGGAGGTCAATGTAGAGGTTGTTTTGCCTAGTTTGGACAACGCGGCCTGGCTAGCTGAAATACTGAGTCTTAGTGGCAAGACTATAACTGAGCAAGAGTTTCTTGATATGATATATGGGAAGCGACTAGTCAGGCCATGCAAGGGCGAGGATCTGTACATTGAGGTAGCCATCGCAGGTATGTCTTGAGTTACAGCCCAGGAACATGCTGGCTTGGTGGCAACCTCTAATGTGTCGAGCACCTCAGGCCAAGGAGTTGGGGCATCCGCTTCTGTCATGGGCTGGGTGACCGTTGATGCTTTCATCGAGGATCGACCAACTAAGGATGTAGAATTAGAGGATGTCATGGTCGAGTAAGGTTAAAGAAAGGGTCGCCACCATCGAGGTCTAGGGTATGATTGCATTCAAAAGCTCCCAGCCCAGCCAGGTCTCTACAGCTAGGTATACGTCGACTTTGACGTCGGGTCAGCTCGAGGCTCTACACTGGTCGTACAGATCTCCGACGACGTCAATCTTGTCTTGCTCGATGAGGGAGACTCGTCACTAAACCTGCCAGAAAGCCATATCACACTATACATGGCATTCTTTTGAGTCTGACTTTGCCTGTCCTTTCATCCTTTCCTTCGACGGGCGTTAAATGACTTAAACGTGTGCCCTGCTTAGTTTAACCCAAACTGCTATTACTTGTTGATCAGGATGTATATCCTCTGGAGGTACTAACACGAGACTGAGATGCTATGGGAAGCTTTCAAGTAAATGTACAATATGAAGAGGCTTCCTCGACAATCGGGATGGTATTACTTTATCGATTTCAAGAAGGATTTCATCCTCAATAACCCCGACTCAGACAAGATTTGGAAGTTTGAGTGGTTCTTCGTCAAGGGAAACTATGCGTCTCAGGCTAGTGAAGTGGTACCTGAGGACCAACAAGTCCTGAGAAGGTTTAAGTAGGGGCACATCTAATCAAAGAGGCCGTGGGCACCGAGAGAGGTCTTTACAGCAGTGGAGGAGTTATATTTGAAGACTGAGTCTACTTGGCAACAATCCTTCCTACTTCAAAAGAACAATCTCGCCAACTATAGTTGGTTTGAGGGGTCCAGCTTAATGAACCCTTGCCGACACATCCCACCTCTTTGGCCGACTGAGGAGGTGACAGTTGCTAGGCCCAATGTCTTGGACAACCCAGGGCCGAGCACTAGCCAATTTGGGTAGCTGACGGGGGAACCATCACCATCCAGTTTCAAGGACTCTTCTGTTGGTTCTCTCAAGTTAGGGCCGCCTGTTGCCAATGAAGACCTCAAGGGCATGATAAAGCATCTATACCCATTAGGCCAACTTTAGATTGGGCCACGAGCTTCTTTTCTTCTTCCTCTTCTTCCCTTTTTTTTTTTTGAGTTTACTGAGCTTGCCTTGACTTAGTGATTTCTTTTTACAAACATGTCTTCATGGTAGATGTCCAAGCAGGAGAAGCAGAGGTTAATCAAGAACCTCCACTAATTCAAAGGAAAAGAGGTCACTGGGTCAAAGAGGAAGAAGACCCAAAGGCCTGAGCGCCCTCTTGCTGTTGAGCAGCCAATTGCTCCACCACTACCAATGAGATCAGAAGGCTCGTCAAGCCGAGACTATCTGTCGACCGTCATTGTCGTCACCCCACCACCACCAACCGAGCCCCTGAGGAGATGCCATGCTACGCGACACCTAATGGTTGAGACCATTGGTGACACCGTGCCCAGGAAGGAGTTCTTCGAGGCAGCCTGGGAGGAAACTTTCTAGAACTACTTCCAGTTGGCCTTCCAACTCTCTATCAAGGTATATAGGATCCACGTCCCAAGCTGCTTCTTACTTTGGCATTTTCTTGGCTCTAACCACTTCTTCTCTCAGGCTTACACGTACATGAATACGGCTGACTTTATAGCCAAGCGCACCTTCCATCTTAAGCAAAGGAAGGCCGACAAGGAGAAAGATAGGGCAGAGAAGGCATTGGACAGGAAGGAGGCTGAGGTCTCTCAAGCGAAGCCTGACACCACCTAAGCTGATGACAAGGCAAGGAAGGCCCAGGAGGAGGCAGATAAGGTGCAAGCCAAGGCGAAGTAGGCATAGTCCGCCCTCCAAGTTGCCAAGGACGAGCATAGGATCTTCTTGAGGAAGGAGCTACTTGGCAGGCTAGCCCAAGCAATAGAGGACTTTAAGGCGTCTATGGAATATGTGGACAACTACTACCTCGAGATGAATGACTTGTAGGAGTATCTTTGGAGAAACATCCCGAGGCTGCTGTCTTGGATTGGTCTTTAGTGGTCGAGCCAGAGGCAGGCGAGAACGTGGAGCAAGTCGGGTAGGACGTAGTAGTGGACCTTATCACCAAGAACGGTGACAACGAGGATAGGGCCCAAGCCTAAATTTTTGTACCCATTTGTAATTTCTTTTTCTGTCTGGGTTGAGAGGTGCCCAGTTATTTGTATCTCCCAAAAACGATTAAGTATTTTATTTTTAATGAAAATTTCATTTCACCTTTCTCGTGTTCAACGCTTTTCGAAATAAAACTTCAATTCATCTTCTCAGAATGAAACTTTTAATTACATTTTTTCCAAGTTCAATGCTTCCTGGAATGAAACTTTAATTTCATCTTCTCGGAATGAAACTTTTAATTTTATTTTTTCCAAGTTCAACGCTTCTCGGAATAAAATAAATGAAACTTTTAATTGTTTGGCCAAGTAGGGAAGACCCACTTTTCGGCATCAGGTATCCGGTTTTGGACACCCTAGTTTACAGTGTCTAATTCCAAGTTGTCTACAACAGCACGTAGTGTCCAGTAGCCCCCTTTAGACTTATTTAAGTTCTTTTGGACTTTTACAAGTCTAATTGTAGTCAGGAGTTAAGATCCCCGGAGTCATCATTATGTCAAGGCAACTCTTGGCTGGGTTGGTTGCATTACGACGGACTAGTCGACTGGTATTTCAAGTCTACTTGTGGTCGAAATTGTGCCGACTAGCCTCCCAGTCTCATTTTTAGGATGACCCTCCCTCTTTGGAAGTTACAGTCCTGTCCCCTAGATGGGAGTTATGGTCTTGTGGCCTACTCTCTTAAGGAATTGCAGCCTTTTAAGTGTGAATTGCTCTAATGAATTCTTTTAAATGGGCATTTTCATTAACCTCTTCTTTGTGCATCTCAATTTTGCTTAGCAGGCCTTTTAGTTACAAAAGAATAAAGCCAGAGGTCAAAAATGGAGTTCTGGCTCTTTGTTAGCAATAAAATTTCTTCAGGTGCTCGACATTCCAAGAGTGACTAAGCACATTCTCCTCTATGTCAGTGATCTTATATGTGCCTGGCCGTATAATGCTGACCACTTTGAACGGGCCGTTCCATTTTGGTCCGAATGACTCGAGCCTGAGTTGCTGAACAATGACCTTCTTGAGTACTGAATCACCAACTTTAAAACCTCTTGGATGAACCCGCTTGTTGTAATACCGAGAAACGACTTGGTTTTGAGCCGTGGTGCAGATTATGGATTTGTCTCCCTTCTCCTCTAGCAAGTCAAGTTTAGACGAGTTCAACGTTTTGTAGGTCCATATAATGTTCAACTCTTAAGCTTAGCAGGTTGACCTCCGTTGAGATAACGGCCTAGCTCCATAGACGAGGGAGAATGGAGTCTCCCTTGTGGTAGTCTAGGCCATGGTACGATAAGCCTAGTGTACCTTTGGGAGCTCATCGATCCATGCGCCTTTGAGCCCTTCTAGTTTTTTATTCAGGCTGTTCTTGATGGTTTTGTTGACCGCTTCAACCTACCTATTACTCTAAGGGTAACCAAGCAAAGAGAAGACCTTTTTGATACCGAGCTGCTCGCACAGGTGGAGGAAACTCGTTGATTCGAATTGCTTGGCGTTATCGATGACTATAGTATGCGGAATTCCAAACCAGCAAATAATGCTCTTCTAGATGAAGTTGGTACATATGGCTTCAGTCATATTAGTGCAAGGTTCAACCTCTACCCACTAAGTGAGGTAGTCAATGGCCACTATGCAGTGCCTAAATTGTGACCGGGCTTGGGAGAGAGGTCTGATCAGGTCGATGGCCTATTTAGCAAATGGCCAAGCAGATGTGATAGAGTTGAGAGGCTCAACATGTTGTCTGATTGCCCAAGCAAACTGTTGGCACTTGTAGCATTTCCACACATATTCTTTGTAGTCCTGCTCCACCGTCGGCCAGTAGTATCCTTGGTTGAGGCATTTTACGCCAGGAAACACCCCTTGCATGGTTGCCGCACAACCCGCCATGGATCCCTTGCATGAGGTATCAAGCCTCCTCAGACCCAACACATCTTAGGCACATGGTGGTACAGCAGCATTTGTAGAACTTTTTTCCGATCATCGAATACCAGGCCGAGCTATTTCGGATGCGTCGAGCTTGCTCTTGGTCACCAGGCAATTTAGCTGTGGTCAGGTATTAGATGATCGGGTCCATCCATGTGCGTGCTTGCTTTTCCCAGTAATATCTGCCGAGTACAGTTGCCGAGCCACCGAGGAGGTATTCCTCAAGACCTACGCCGAGCACATCCTCAACACACACAAAAATGCTATAAGAATTTACGAAACTACAATTCAAATTAGTTTCGAATGATAGGAATCTATCACAATTACAATCACGGATCAAGATTTAAGTGGATATATATCTTTATTTAGATTATAAACGTTAAAACGACTAATAGATAAAAAGAAAAGGGGAAAAAAAAAATCCCATCGCAGCCGCACGTTGTAAGTAGAGTTCTTTCTTACAGCTATTCGTTATAATATAACAAACACAATGATCAAAGTATTATAAATTTTTATTTTTTATTTTTTTCCGGGTATCAAAGCATGATAACTTGAATTAATAAAAATATTGCTATGCAAAAAAAGAAAAAAGGCTAAGTCCTGGTATGACATTTTTTTAAGGAACTGGTCTGGTGCGGTTATTTTTGTAGGTCTTGATTTTTTTTTTCTATGCGGAATTTTATTAAGCAAAGACCAACAAAAACCGGCAGTACATAAACAAGGGAGCCACCCCACCCAGAAACAAAATTAAGGAAAAAAAAATCATTTGGCACTTCAATCCAACGTCAGAGCTGTTTAAGTCGTGAATTCTAATCAGTTAAATATCATCTTTTAGCAGTTAAAAATGTGTTCATCTTAAATATTAGCAGTAATGCATGACTTATTTTCCCTTCTTCATTTATGGTTATGTGAGTTTAAAGGCACAGAGTTTATCGTATGCATTTAAGTACATATGTTGGCTTAACAGACTTCAAAAATGAATAAAAGTTAACGAAATGAGGCAGAAAAATAAGACTTATAAAGCATGATTAAAGGTTTCCCATAAACTGTAATCTCAACAAAAAAACAATTAAACAACGGTTGGTAAACAATTGATTAATATACAAGCCAGAATATTATGTCAGTAATTCTATTTACAAAATGTTGGCGACTCCGCTGCAAATCTTCCTCTGGTACAGCTTTTGCCAAACTCAATCGTAATATTTTAGTTGCCTCTTCAATTATTTGCCTTCCACATTCCAAAAAGTTGTATCAATTTGAATCATGACTCCGCAGCTCTCAAATTCTTGTTCTTTGATTTCTTGCTTGAAAACCCGCGTTGCTTGGGCGTTCAATATCTAGAGATTTCTGCGCTTCTGCGCAAAGAAGTTTTCTGAGGGAATCGCTGCAGCAAGCAATTCTCAGTTCGTCGAACAGATATTGTTGAAGCTGCACTCTGGCTGCCTTTGTCTCATAGACGAACTTAATGGCCTCAACATAGAACTCATTTCGTATGTAGCTTCCAAGCATGGCATTCCAACACGCATTATTCCTTTTCGCTCTGCTCTTTTCAAACACGCTTGTGGCAACTCTAAGTAGTCCACTTCTTCCATACACAGTGAACATACATGTCTGATTCGAATCCAAGTTTGATTGCATTTGCATGAACATGTCGACCACTTTTTCCACAATCATGCATTCTCCCACAAGCCTTCAGAACACTAGAGAACATTAAGGCATTCTTCTTATTTCCTCACTTTCCAACCTCATTCAAGTCTTTAAGTACCTCAAAGCAGAGCTCTCCCCTAGAGTTGTAATCATTCTAGCCATCCAAGTCTGTATTGTGATGAGGCAGTTGGTTGAACACCAAATTGGCACTTTCGAGACACCCGTATTTCCCATAGAAGTTGATTAAGCAGCTGGCGAGAAACAAATTGTTAGCATGGCCCAACTTCATGGCGCAGCCTTGAACTTGTTTCCCTAAATCCATATTTGTCATGCATACAAACGTCTTGAGAAGGTAGACCATGATCCAAGAAGGAAATTCTAGCATACTGATATGATTCAGCATTTTCAGGAACAAACTCAAAGCCACGTCGTAGTCTGAATTGTTAACATAAGCAACCATCATGGTGGCCCATGATTTTAAATCCTTACAGGGCATCCTGTCAAACAGATCGCAGGCAAGATCTAAGCGCCCACAGGATACATTCACGAGGAGGACACAGTTGAGAAATGGTAAGGCAAGGTGTTGGAGGCTGCTTCTACTGATATGGGCGTGCAAGTCCTCAGCGCCACGGGAGTCGGTAGCAATGGTGCACTCTTTAATGAAGGAAATGTACATGTCAGGAGGTATGGAAAGGCAGAGGGCATCCATCAAGAGCAGAATATCAGAGGTGGTGCAGGCAGGAGGGCTAATTAGGGCATTCTTCTTGGGCATCTTCTTTTTTGCTGAAATCTGACTAGAACAATTAGCATCTTGATAGAAACAGCAGCTGTTCTCCAGGTTGGTGGATTCGAAGTGTAAATTTTAAAGACAGATTGCAGTAGTAAATATTCCTTTATTGTGGCAATTCTTTGCAAATGCTTAATAAAAGCTAAGTAGTCTTGGGATAAGAAGGTTTTCGAGTGACCTTCTGCACTCCTATCCTTATTCTAATTCTCAGAAAATTCACCATAATCCCCTCTCTTCCCCTGCATTGCTTGTATTCCTTTCTCTCTAACAGAATTTCCCGATTCTCCACGATAACTAACTAACCATTCTCCCATTTGCTGGACGCCACTGCTTCCACAATCTTCGGAGGACATTCCCAAAGCGTGATCCCCTTCTTTTGACAGCTCCTGGCCACCTCATCTCTCTTTCGTTCCATATCAGCACTCCTTTCCATATCAGCATTTTCTCTTATTTACACTTCAGCCAACTTAGCCGATTTATCCTCAGCCTCAAACTTCTTCCTCTGCTTTCTCCTCACATAGGTGATACGAATAGGGGGAGATCTGTTAACTCCATCACATCTAAAGTATGACATGAATTGGAACTTCACTGGTGGTGCTAAAGTTCCGAGTTTCTCATAATTAATGACATTACGTGGCTTGTTGGGGCCATACAAGGGCAACGAAACCTGAAAGACGGGCTTTGATGTTGTGAGGCTACTGCTCTTATCGTGGTCTGCTGATGAGAAAGTGGAATAACTATGGCTGTGGAACAAACTCACTCCAACAGCGCCTGGAAGAGCGGTTGTTGCCACTTCCATTTTAGCAAGGAAGCAGGATAGGCAGAGACAAGGGGCTTACTTTTTGTTTGTTGGGCTGTTGATTGCTGCTTTGCCAATGCGGAGGTGTGCTGAACACACGAAAGGTTTTGTTTGGTTATTACAATCTTGCATTATGCTCTAAGAAGGAAATTGAAAAATTTCTAGCCTACTTGTGTTAGAATTCATCGGCAGAAAAAGAGTATGTCAAAACGACATTTACTAGATGCTAACCAGTCCAATAATCACACAGAGACCAATACAAAAGGTCACATGTCTAAATTTCAAAGCAGCATATTCTACCTGTAAAGACAAGGAAACTCTTGCCCAAAAAAGAAGAAAAAAAGTTGAATAGCCATTTATGGTGATAAGAAAAAGAGAAGCACAGAAATACACCTAAGAGCTACGAAAAAGAAATAGCACTATATGATAAACATGTTCGTGTGTATAAAGGAGACAAGATTGAGTTAAATAATTGAATGAATAATTAAGGATAGATACAAAATAAAGGAGGTCATTTATCATAATCTGCGAGTGTCATTAGTAATCGCTTTATACACTAAGAGATCAGGTGAAGTTCAATTACGTGAACCATTGTATGACAAAACACAGCAAGAATCTGAAACTTTTGGTCTTGTAATGGGCAAAAAGGCAACATATTATTCTTTTGTTCTATCTGTATATATACAAAACAGAGAGAGAACTTTACATGGAAAAAATACAAAAGAAAGTAATTGGTGGAACTTTTCTAGGAATGAAAATAAATGAGAATATGTAAGTGGTGCAATCGGTGGGGTAAAAGAAGGAAATATGTGTTGAGGAAATTAAGCCACAATTAGAAGTCCAATCACAATCAGAGGTCCTTCCAATCAAGGATTCCTAATACTCCCCCTCAAGTTGGACTGTGGAGGTTACGAACACCCAACTTGTGAATAAGAGAAGGAAACATGGCAGCTCCCAATGACTTGGTAAAGACAACAGCTAGTTGATTCTCGGTATGAACATATGCAGTACAAATTAAACCAGCTTGGATTCTTTCACAAATCACATGGCAATCAACTTCGATATGCTTTGTGCGTTCATGGGATACAAGATTCATAGCAATATGGAGAGTAGCTTTGTTATCACAGGACATGTTGGCAGGTTGTGGATGAGTAACATATAGATCGTGAAGCAAAGAAAGAAGCCATTGGATTTCACAAGAAGTTGTAGCCATTGCACGGTATTCAGCTTCAGCAGAAGAGAGAGAAACTGTGTGTTGTTTTTTGGATTTCCAGGATATAGGAGAAGAACCCAACAATATGCAGTAGTTGGTAATAGAGTGACAAGTTTCTGGACAAGTTGCCCAATCAGAGTCACAAAAAGCATTTAGTTGAAGTGAATTAGATGAAGAAAAAAAGATGCCTTGGCCAGGTGATTGTTTAATATATCGAAGCAAGTAAGCAACATCTAGATGCGGTTGTCTAGGATTAGCCATGAACTGGCTAAGAATCTGAACTAAAAAAACAATGTCTGGCCTGGTGATAGTGAGATAAATAAGACGTCTAATAAGTTGACGATATAAAGAAGCATCCTGCAAAAGGTCTCCATTAGTAGAAGTGAGCCGGAGGTTGGGTTCCATGGGTGTCTTGGCAGGCCTAGAACCAAGGAAGCCAGTATCCTTTAACATTTCGAGAGCATATTTCTACTGGGAAAGATAAATGAACTAAAAAAACAATGTCTGGCCTGGTGATAGTGAGATAAATAAGACGTCTAATAAGTTGACGATATAAAGAAGCATCCTGCAAAAGGTCTCCATTAGTAGAAGTGAGCCGGAGGTTGGGTTCCATGGGTGTCTTGGCAGGCCTAGAACCAAGGAAGCC